>NW_004624876.1:4878973-4891028 GCF_000247695.1 Heterocephalus glaber
CTTGTGATGCACTCAGGCCATCTTTTCTGTTCTTCTATTCCTTGTCAGCCATCATGATCTCTTCTGCTCTATCTTTGCCAGTCACAACTTTACTGGAGTGTCCCTTTTGGCCAAACTCAAACACTTTAAATCATTCTGTTTGGATGTTTGCTCTTGATTCTCAAGGTAGATCTTGCTAAAAGCCCCCAGCAGTAGCCATGCCAGAGCTTCAACAGCTGGCTCCCTTGAATTTTTTTCTGCGAGACTAATTAGTCCGCCATCCTTAATCTCAGTGTCAGGTAAATGCTCCAGAGATGAACAAAACACAGACAAATTTTCTGCCAAGCTAAAACACACATAATATGGTGTCCAATGCCAATGCAGTCATTCTTCCTAATAGAAACCACCTGAGCCCACTCTTTTCTGGCTTTGTGTTATTTTGAACTCTGACCACTCTCTCCCAGATAGTAAACCCTAAGGTGTTCCAGCCCTACTTTTTTAGCCTGCATCTCCAAACCTTTACAAAGTCTTCCCCCAAGCCAGCTCCAAAAGCTCCTAAACAACATGGTTAGGTATATTCACAGCAATGTTCCCACTTCTCTGGTACCAAAATTCTGTCTTAGTTAATTTTCTCTCATTGCTGCAACAATATACCTGACTGCAAACTTAAAGGAAGAAAGGTTTATTTAGCTCAAAATTTGTAGAGGTTTCAGTCAATAATTGGCTGGCTCCAAAGCAAAATGGCACATGGCAGAGGGGTGTTGCTGATGAGAAACAGTTCATGGTGTCCACAAGGTAGCAAAAGCAACAAAGGGCCTTAGCAGTGTCTTTCTGTCCCTTTTATCTTAGCCAAACTACTGGGATTAGTATGGTGCCAAACCCGTCAGTGTACTGGTTTAGTAATCACATGCCCTTAATCCCAGGATCATACAGCTTGGATTTAGCCACTTCTGAAAAAGCCACTTGTGAGTGCATATGGCTTCAGGGGGACATCTAGATGCAAACCATAACAGAAGAGATTACTTCAGAAAGAAGGAAAGTGAAAAAGACATACTAGCTAATGAAAAAAGAACAAATTGGGCTTTGTTAATATTATTTGTATAACTGGAGTGGAGGGCTGGTAAAGGAGGTGTTTCATATTTGTTGTGGCCAGAAAAGTGATGTGGAGGGAAGTTGGGGAGTAAAATTTGAGATTAAGGGAAGCTGTGAAAAGATCAGAACAAGTTAATATGTTGGCAAAAGACTTGTGTTTGGACTCTCTGTGCACAATTTTTAGTGAAGGTTAACCTGACTTTCCTATGAAAGGTAGTATAGGTAGTATTTATACTAAAGTGTGAACACACACACTATACATATATATATATATAATATATATATAATATACATATATATATTATATATACATATTGAGAGAGAGAGAAAGGAAATGACAGAAAGAATAAAACTACTATATAAAAAAACAAGGCATCCTCTTGATGTGATTTTTACTGCAGTAGGAATTCAACCAGTGTGTTTCTCTTATGTTCACAATTAGCAAAATTATGATTTGTATGAAGACAGGTTCAGAAGAACTGCCGGGCTTGCCCTGTTCCTTCTGCAGTGTTATTCTTGATTTAAGTTGCACTCCTGCGGGTATAGTTGGCCAGAAGTTTGTTTATCTGTGTCTCAAGATTAGTTTCTGTTTTGTTGCAGGGTGGGGAGGGCAACATATTCCTGGTCAAGGATCCAGTCTTCCACTGTTTTGTGAAAGGACTGTTTTGATCTCCATCTTCTTCATTTTGTGGTAATTTCTGCAGCTGCTTGGACCTACTCTTTCTCTAATGTTCTTGGTGAGTCCCCTGGGCAACACCCTCTGGTCATTCCACTGTCTCTGGCTCTCTGCCTGCCCAAACTCTGTTCACATCCCATAAAGAGTTTCTATGCAGCCTTTACTCTCAGAACTACCTTGAGCTCACAGAATTCAGCACATTTAAACTGAATTTGAAGGGTGCTGGTGTGGGCACTGAGGGGTTGGCAGTGGGCAAGATATCCCATGGACACAGAACACACTGGTGTTTGGGGAAATGATAGGAGAGTGACTGTTTGGGTACACTTCAAATGCCTTTCCTGCCTTAGATCACACCGCTCATATGTGCTGCCTGCCCCTTAGATGCAGTTCTCTTAGTGTCTGGTTATATTATAGGGGTGTCTACTTAATTGCTTATGTCATAAACTAGAACTGATTTACTTGCATCTTCTCTTTCTCTTTCCGAAGCTTTTTTTCTAATTGGTCTTAATTTCACAAAAACACTTCATCATGTTACTGATGCTTTCTGTAGTTTTCATGTACTCTGATTTATATTTGTTCTCTTTTATTTTCTTCTTTCTAATAATTTCACATCTAGTTTCTTCACTTTCTAGTTCATAGAGGTGTGATGTTAGACTATTTGGATATTTTCTTCTATTCTTAGAACAGTTTTCACTGTAATCCAAGCATTTTATTTTTTTAATTTTTAATTTTTTGATACTGGGGATTGAATTTGGGATCTTGCACTGTTGAGGCAGGTGGTGGAACCACTGAGCTAAATCACTTGCCCATTCCAAGCATGTTAGTACATTATGTTTCATGATTGAGTGAAGACATCTTCCAATATACATTATCTTTTCTTCTAGCCATAGACTATTCAGTAGGATGTTATTTATATGTCCAGTATAATGCAGTTTTCAGGATTCTTTCTGATAATGAGTGCTCATTTCATACCATGTGTACCCAGGAAAATCACAATCACATTAGATGATTTTAACACATCAGAAAAAATTTAAAATACAAAGAAACTCATTTTAAATTTCTTTATTCATATGAAAATTTCATTAAAATACATATACATTTAAATTTACATATGCTTATTGGTGGCAAAATAACAATAGTAATAAGAAATTCCTATATGTGAAAACAAATATATTATTTATTATCTGTCATCAAATTTCAGACAATTTGGTCTATTTAATTTCAAACAAATTCATTGGTATACAAAACAAGCTTCCCTGGCTAATAGTGCATATATAAATCTAGTATATATTAATATGTATTATATTAGATGCAAAGTTATGTTTATTTTAAGCAAAAATAATGATGTAGAAATATCATGTGAGTAAAAAAAGCTCTGTAAGTATGGACAGGTCTTTAGGGAGATAACTACTTTTAAACTGAGCAAGATACTTTCTTTTAGTTTGAATTCATATGTAAGATTTCTGAAATAGTCTCCATGTATCACTCCTATTCTAATAGGTGCATACTGACATTACACATAAATCCTGTTGATAGAGTCAACAGGGGGATATTGCCAATTTAAAAGAGTCTACTCACCATTTTAAAGAAATGTAGGTTTCATTTTACTTAGGTCACAGAGGACATGTAACTACGTCATGTCAGCAGGTTGCAAAGAAAACAGAGGCCTGAAAGCCCACCATTTCTCTGAACCAACCCCTAAAAAGACAACCAAAAATGCTTTAGGAAAGCCTCTTATCCTGTAAGAGACACCTTTTCTCTTCTGCTGACACAGAGAGGACCTTTCAGGTTTAGGAATAAACCTGCTTGGATTGTTAAGTTCAAGTCCCTTTTACCCAGTCACGTGTGAGACTCAGAATTTTTAAAAGAAACTGTCTATCTTCAAACTATGTGGGGAAGGCTAAAGTTCTCAAAACTTCTTTCAAATGAACGGGCTCCCAATTGGAAGAAAATATATGATGGTAAAAATATTCACAATTAAAAATGTCTTTTAGAAAATTGAAGGCCAACAATATTACACTCTAGAGGTGTGCATTATCAATGTCAAGTGCATATGAAAGTCTTTATTTCATAGTTAATATCTAATGTTTGAAAAGAATCCCTCTGAAGGGCTTCCTATCAGTACAGATGGAAAAAATGCAGCTGAGAAAGTCACTTCCTTCCATCCATTTACATTTTAACAGCACTCTAGAGTCATTCAGGCTTCCATTGTCCTAAGATAGGTAAAAAACTGTAAAAAAGCAGATGTGCTAGGCAAAAGTATATGGGTACTGGATATTCTAGTCAGTCTGATCTTCAGTCACATTCACCCTACCCCAGTCTCATTAAGAGTTCATGCATATTTACTACATGTCATATATTAATTAAAGTCACAGTGAACTCAACCTGGGGTCCTATGGTAAGTACACCAGACCTATTATGGAGTGGACTCAGGAGATGGCCTTTATCACCTGATCATACTGACTGAGCAAGTTGCTGAAAAAGTAACCTGGGATGAGGAGGAGCTGACAGGCAGGAGTCTTCTGCAGCATCAGGTCCTGAGGGAAGATTATTTCTTGAACAGATTATCTCTTGTACAGATCAGACCTTTGGTAAGGTCCCTTAAAGGCTTGAATGTAAGGCACCTCTGATCATTTTTCTGATTTCTTAAAGTAAAGATATAATTGGAATAGTAGGTTATATTTAAGAAGCAAAGGGTCAGTCATGTCTTGTTTTCTCCAAGTGGATACATGGGCTATTCTTTTATTACACAGGAATACAGATGATCACTTTTTAGAGTCTTAGTATGGAACTCTTCTCAGAGGATAAAAAGGCATTCGAGTGCAGACTTTGAGGAATAGATGAGACTGTTCTCATGTTCCTTACTGGCTGCATTGCTGGTTGGCCACTTTTGCTGAGTTCTGCAAAGGTTTTCTGGCTGCTGTGCAGTTAATTATCTTGGCTGTTGTCCAGTGAATTTTCTTGGGTGTTGTCCAAATAGTTCTCCTCTCCTGCTCACCATATGTTACAATTGAATGGTCCAATATTAGTCCAGGTTTTTGTCTACAACCAGGAAATATTGCCAACTGTACACCTGTAGTAAGCAGCTATGTTTATTGAAGATCATTGGAAGTAGTATTCAGGGCCAGTCTGTGCCAATAAAAGTATAACATAGACCAAGAAACATGCCAGGGTATCAGAAAAAGACTGCACAGAGTTCACAAGTATGAACAACTACAGTAGAAGGGTGATAACTCAGGCTTTTGGAATTTAAACATCATTCACCTCTGCCTTAGGTACTTCCCACTAAAATTCTAGGTATGATTGATAGGAATGCTTTAGGTACCTCTCACTGAAACTCTAGGTATTGTTGACAGGGTGCTGAGCCATCTTGGGAACTCTTAGAACAAATGCCTATCCAAGAATTCACTCTGATCTTAATTATATTTATGTGACTGTGCATATTTATGAGCCTGTAATGAGGTATAAATAAGGTAAAGGTGACCAGAATGTCAGGCTAGGAGGCTCTTTGTGCAAGTGCTCTCGCCTAGAACATAAGTAATCTTCTAAGCTTTTAAATTTTATTTTCCAATTCTCTTAAGACAATTGAAGCAGGAATAAGCATAGGGTACTGTTTACAATGAAATGGAGAGGGGGAAGTGACTCACTCAGCTGCAGTTTTTCTAATTGTGTTAGGCCCACACTCTATTTTGAATATGTCTTTAAAATGCCATCAAAGCAACCCCTGGATACCTCTCATTTATGTACCTCATCTCCAGAACTCATTTTCTGTGATGCAGATTATCAGTCCTGCAAAGTGCCCTGAAATTGTGCTAAATATTGGTTCTCCATCTTCCCTTTGGAGACTACATCTACAGCTCTTCAGGGACAGAAGGAATATATATGAGCAAGCAAGTGCATGACTTATCCATTGCAAGTTATATTGCAAGTAAAATTAAGGAAACAAAAATTCATTGGAAAAACATCTCATATGCTTAGACTAGAATATTGTCCATTGTTAAGATAGCAGTGCTACTAATAAGAACTGAGCCAAATTGATGCAATCCTTATCAAAGTCCTTTTTGTGTGTGTGCTGGGGAATGAACTCAGGACCTTCCCCTTGGGAGGTAGGTGGCAAAACCACTGAACTAAATCCCCAGCCCTCAAAGTCTGAATTATATTAGGGGATAAGTCATGGCAAAGCTGGTTTGGAAATGGGTGAGATCAATGAATTTTTTCATCCTTCGGTGGCAACATGCCAGGACCATATATATAAAACATCTCTAGAGTTCCTGCAAGATGTGGAGAGCATAGGAGCCTGGACACCGTGGGAAGCTCACTATCATGAACTCCCCAAGTGACCCATGCTGTGTTTTTCAGATGCAGTGTGTATTTTCATTTTTGCTTTTATCTTCTTTTGTTCTTGTTCTTCCCAGGTTTGTTCTTTAGGGCTGGTTTCTCCCATACCTGTTCACCTGTCACTTTTTAAATAAGCTATTGGTTCTATTTTTGACTTATCTTATCCAATTCTTTGTTTGAGGCAAGAAGAACCTGAAATTCATTTCATTGGAGAGCCATTTGCAAAGAAACTACCTGATAACACCAATACTTTTCATCTTTCAGGAATAGGCAAATGTTGCCCAGCATGGTGGCCTATCCATGTCATCCCAACTCTGTAAGAGATCAATGTAAGAGGATCATAAGTTTCACTAAAGGTTAGGTGAATTAGTGAAAGAGGGAGACCCTGGATCAAATTCAGAATCAAAAATAGAATAATGCTAGAGATGCAACTCAGTCAAAGGCCCTGGGTTCAATATGGAGGACCACAATGAAGGAAGGAAGGAAGGAAGGAAGGAAGGAAGGAAGGAAGGATGGACAAAAAGAAAGATAGAAAGAAAGAAAAAAAAAGATGAAAGAAGAAAAGCAAAAGGAAGGAGGGAAAGAAAGGGAGTGGGAAAGAGGGAATGTAAATTTAACAGTCCAAGCAGGTTTATTGCTAAACCTAAGAGCGATCTCTCTGTGTGAGGAGAACAGAAATGGTATCTCTTCCATGCTAAGAAACATTTTTATTACACTGTTTTGGTCTTTTGAGGGGCTGGCTCAAAAGAAAGGCAGGTTTTTGGGTTTCTTATTTGTCCTGTATATCTTCTGTAACGTGCTGACATGTCCTTAGGAGACTGTTAAGAACCTACTGAACATATCCTTTGTGGCCTACTGACATGTCCTCAAGGGACTGCTTCTGGCCTCCTGATGTGTATTCTGTGAACTACTGACATATCCTCTATGATCTAAGTAAAATGAAACCCACATTTCTCAAAGATGGCAGGTGGGCTCATTCAAACTGGTGGTGTCCCTCTCTGAATTATATCATTCTTGGCTTTAAAGGGGTAGAGGAAAAATGGTTATTGTTCTTTTCTTGGCTACTTCCTGTTAAGATGGGGTTACAAATGGGGATTTTTAAAAATGTTTTGGAGAAGGAAAGGCATTTTGAGATATCCTTGAGTAGTTGCCTGGGAGATTGCTGCTATTGTTTCTTGAAAATTATGTTTGGAATAGATTAATTATACAGGGAAGAAAAGTAAGGAAAAGACTAATAAGAGAAAGCAATAAGGAAAGAAGTAATAAGAGAAAAAATAATAAGAGAAAAGTAATAAGTAATAAGAGAAAAAGTAATGAGACAAAGAATAAGAGAAAAAGAGGGAAAAGAGTAATACACATTAGGGAGCCAGGAGAGGGAGGATCCAATGAAGAGAAAGGGGAAATAGATCATTGCACTAGCCTTCAAGCAGTTTGGAAGCCTGTTCACAAATACATTTTACCCCATCTCTGATGAGACTGGGTGTGTTGGTCTAAAAGCAGCATTGTTCTTGGAGTAGAGCACATATGCCATTCTGTAAAGGTGTCAGAACATCAAGGCCTCTGCAGTTTTGGAGAGCAACTGAATCCAGGGTGTCTACCTTATCTTGCTAGTGTGAAAGTTGGTAGAAGACTTCTCTGAGTCCCTTGGTGAGCTCTTTTGATAGCCTGGTGAACTCTGAAACAGAATCCTGGGTCCCTGATCCCCATCCCAGTTCCTGTGATTATTCCCAGGGTGGCCATTAAGGGGATGAGCTGTATGGCACATTGTGCACTGATGTGGCTTTTGAGGGAGATAGAGGTGGGTAGATAAGATATTGCTAAGGAAATGGTAGGAGTGAGGAGGCTTAATGTACAGGTTTCTGTCCAGCTTATAAGCAACAAATTTTATCAGTGCACATGCAGAAGATGCCCATCTCTAGAGTAAGGCATCACGTGGTTCAAATTGGGACAGGAGAAAGATGTCTGGGGGTGAGTATGGAAGCAAATCTCAGGCTGCCTCAAATTTGTGCCATATATGGAAGGAAGAATAAAAAGTTGCAGCTGTCAAGGGGGAAAGGGAGGCAGATGTTTGTAATATCACAAGACCCTTTTGATTAAAAGTAGTGAATTTTGGGTTTAGGAAAACTCTGCCATCAGGTTGAGAAATTTATAGTTTTTGGAACATCCATGGCCCAAGGAACTGTCTTTCAGGAAGTTCTGAGGTATTTTCATTTTTTGGCACCTCCATGCACCAGGGAAATGTCTTCCAGGAAGTTCTTTCCCCTACCTTGACAATATTCAGATGTGGTAGAATTTAGACTTCCCAGAAGTAAGTGTAACCAAGTATCCCTAGAAGAGTTTCAGGAGGTTCTTTCCCCTATCTTATCAATATTCAGATGTGATAGTATTTAAACCACCCTGCAAGTAAGTGTACTCAAGTACCCATAGAAGAGTTTCCATAAGGTTAAAGCTAGGATGATGAGAAGGTGGGAGAAAATAGTAGCTTTTCAGATGGAAGGGTCTAAAGAGCTAATAGGGGTAAAGGTATCTTGCTAGGTTTGAGAAATGCACAAAAGTGCAGGGTGAGTAGATTGAGTCCACTGGGGAGGGACCAGTTGTGGCTTGATGCAGCCATTGCTGAGCCTTCTAGGTCTGTCTGATACCCTCTAGTGCCCCTGGGAGTCTGATGGCAGATCCTTCAGCTAGGGCTTTGCCCCTGGGACTGGCAGTCTTGATGAAGTACAACACTGCAGAACTGTTTATCCATATTCCAAGGGGAGAGGAGGGATTAGTGAGTCTGCTATCTGGGATTTATGGAGGCAGGCCCAGCAGAGTGGTTGCATGGTTCCTTAAAGATGTGGATGAATTTAGCCCTGTAAGAGAGTGTCTGATTGAAGTATCTAGGAAGTATCTATGTGTTAGAGGTTAAGAGGATGAGTGATATTGAGAAAGAAAGGATTGGAGTAGGAGAACACAGGAAGTAGAGATATTGATTTTTTTTCTGTACCCATAGGTCTTGGATTATGGTGTCTAGTGAAGAAGAGAGAAAATAATGCAGGATTTCTTCTATTAGTATGGACAAGAAAACGGTAAAGTTATGAATAGAGAGGCTCATGGGACTGTCTAATTGTGTCTTTGTTCTCTTCGGCAACAGGAGGCAGATTGGTGATCCTCAGGAATATTAGTCCAGTTGGTGTGCACTGGAAAAGGGGAAACTTTCTCAGAGAGGAGAAGTAGACCCAGAAGGAATGAAGTTTTGATTTTGCCACTGTCATGGTAGTCAGGATTACTTGAAATGGGTCTATCCATTTTGGTTGTAATTGCTGAGAGGTATTTGGAACTTTATATATCCCCAGTCTCCAGATTTTAGGGATGGAGAAGTGAGGGTGCCTCGGCTGTTGAGGGATTCTTGTAAAGTGGAGTCAGCAGAGTCCCAATGAGATGCCAAAGGCTGTTAAGTAGGGAATTCAAAAGAGAGGAGGGTAGGTTTAAATTTGAAATAGGGAATGTGATTGCAATGAGGGGACTTCCATATAGAATCACAAAGAGGCTGGCATAAGAGGTTTATGGGAAAGAGATCTGAATTTGAAAAGGGGCATGTGTAGTGAAGTTCAGTCCATGTGGACCTACAGGAAAAATTTGTTTAGGCACTGTTTGAGAAAGTAATTAGGCTTTTCAACCTTACCTGGGGTTGGCATCAATATGGGATGTGAAACTTTCAAGTTATATTTTGGGAGGTGGTTACCTTTTGGGTGATCTGTGAGATAAATTCAGGTCCTTTATCAGCTTGGATAGGAGTCCTCAGTGTGGGATGATTTCAGTGAGTAGCATATGTGCTACTTTGGAAGATCTTTCATTTGATGTAGAAAAGCTCTCTATCTATCCTAAGAAGCTGTCAACTAGGACAAGGAGGTGTCTTTCCTTTTTTCACTCGAGGCATGAGATTAAAGTATACTTGCCAGTCAGTCTGAAAGGAGGATCCCCAAAATTGATAGGAGAGGAAGGTAGGTGGTGTGAGATTTCTATGAGTTTTGGTGATTTGGCATATCAAGCATTGGGCAATACTCTTTTGCAGGGGGGTCCTTAAACCAAAGGTGATATGTATGTGAGTCTGAGGGAAGTGGAGAATAGGGGATGATCTGATATGGAACTGGTCATGGAAAGGTGAATAAAATTTGTTTTGCAAGTTTTCAGGAAGTAGCAATTTTTCATAGAAGTCACCACTGTTCCTCTGGTTGTGCCCTCTCTTCTTCGAATAGTTATTTCTTGAGGTGAGTAGGAAAGTATAAGCAAGAACACAATGCAGTGAATGGAGAAAGGGTTGGTAGCTGCCTGCTTTGCTACTCTATCAGCCTCATTATTTCCACAAATAAAATGGCTGAGATGTTTATTTGGTGAGTTAGGTCTTTGATGATCCTTGATATGAATGACAACAATTCTATGGGGTAGAAGAGCCAGTTCTAGGTTTTAAATTAGAGACACATTTTGTATAGGGAAGTTTTTGCAGTTAGGAATCCCTGTTCTCGTCATATTTAGTACTTTGACTGTAGGATACTATATGCATATTTGGAGTTTGTGTAAATATTGATGATTTTTTTCTTTTGTGAGAGAAAGAGCTCTAGTGAGTGTGATGAATTCTGCCTGCTATGAAGTTGTCCCTGTGGGGAGGGCTCTCAACCTTATTATTTCTCAAGGAGGGTAGAGGAATTGGCTATGATAGCCATCAATGATGGTGTACCCTGCCTAGGATGGGGTGGTATTTTAAAGACTTTTATCAATAAACCAGTTGGGAAAATCTGGACCATATTCTGAGGTTATGTGATGTGAAGTGCATGAGAGTAAAATCAAGGTGCTCAATGCACATATGCTGGGGGGTCGAGTCTGGAGAGTCTGGTGTGGGGAGGAGGTTGACAGGGTTTTGGTAAGATGAGAAGCAGGAGATGACTGAGAGTTGTAAGACTCAGGCAGGAGAACACAGGCCAGAGAGAGAACAGTTAAACCAGAATGGCTGAGAAGTTTAGAGAGGTTCCATGAAGAGTGTATCTGTAAGGGTTGGTGGAAAGTAATTTTTTTTTGGTACTGGGGATTGAACTCGGGACCTTGTGCTTGCAAGGCAGGCACCGGCACCACTGAGGTAAATCCCCAGCCCAGTAGAGGGTAATTATTTGGGTCTCAAGGATAAGGAGTAAAGCTGACAGTAGACCTGTAAACAGAGAAGCCAACCTCTTATTACAAAGCCTAGTTCTTTGCAAAAGTAAGCAAGAGGCTAGTGGGAGTCTCTAGCTGATTGTGAAAATAGCCCTAATGCTTGTCCTTTCTTGCTGGCTAGAAAGAGAAAGTTTAATTAGGATTGGGTAGGGTGAAAGCAAGAGCCTTAAAGAGTTCCTACTTGAGGACCTAAAAGGAAATGGGAATTAAATCCCTTCCTGGCATTTTTTCTCAGGGATCTCCATGGTAAGGCTCATAGAGAAGTTTTGGAATGCATGAGAAATTTGGGATCCAAAGCCTAAAATAGCTAATAAGCCTCAGGAAGGAATGGAGATCTCATTTTGTGGTGGAAAAGAAAGATTTGTAATAGCCGGTTTTCAGGAGAGGGGAATGTGGCAAGTGGTAGGGGGAAGTTGAAGGCTGAGGTATCTGACCTCTTCTTAAACCAGCTGGGATTTTGTTTTGAGACATGGTGTCCCATTCTCCTCAAGAATTCCAGGAGAGAAATAATGTAGGATGTACTCAATTTGAGGGGCTTCAAAGCCAAAGTTCATTCACATAGGCAGGTTGAAGGGTTGGAGGTCCTTTTGTAATGTTTGGCAAAAAAGTGAGGGCTATCCCATAATCCCTGGGGAACTGTCCATGTGAGTGGTTAGGTGAGCTGAGATATGAGGTCTGTCCAGGTAAAGCTGAAAAGTTGTTGGGAATCAGAGCTGAAGGGAAAGCATTAAAGAAGGCAAGTTTGAAGTCTAAAACAGTAAAGTATTGAGTATTGGGGGGATA
>NW_004624876.1:5095525-5106022 GCF_000247695.1 Heterocephalus glaber
AATCTATTTTTATATGTTTAAAGGTATAGCCTCAACAAAAATAAACATATACTATTGGATGTAAATTCCATGCATTAATTACTAAAAGTATAAGTAATAGAAACAGCCTCATTTTTGAAATAATGCACCATATTAGCAATGTAAAGAAAAGCAAACAGAAACTACAAAATTGGAATAAGAAGAATAAATATAGAATAAATATAGATCACCTGGATTAAAAATCCAAGAGATTCCACAAAATCATATATAGAGTCAAAAATTTGGTCATTTGAAATGACAAATAACTGTTTGCTTATAAAATATTAAGTGCACAAAATATGATAGGTGAGTTTGTATTTTCAACAAATCCTAAAAATGTGGAGAAATAGAAGAAGAAAAATATTGGATACCATACATAAGTGTATGTAATAGATACAAAACAAATATAGACACGGACACATGACTTACAATGGAATAGAATGTTTAAACAAGATCAATAGAAACATTTAATCAAAATGGTTATTAAAACTCACTATAGAACACTAATTATCCCTTCATTTAACACATCAACTCAATTCAGTGCCATTTTAAATTTAAGAGGATCTTTTTATCTGTGTGATTAGCAAATTCTAGGATTCTAAAAGCAAGAAGAATGGAAATTTCTACAAAAATATCTTCAGGAATAAGGGAAGGCAAAGATATCAAGGAAATAGAAAGCATTTTTCAACATAAACAAAAATCAGCATATTTAAGGCATAGTCATTCTCGAAGAGGAAAAATTTAATGAAACACATGAAGAAATTCTGAAATATGGTGGTAGACAGACAAAAGTTACCATTAAACACTGAGTGTGAATGAGAAGGTGAAGTGGTACACAAGATAAAACTGAATAACTAAATAAAACTTATGAACAAATATAAGGATTTACTAATGATTTTACGAAACAAAAAATTTCTTGAGGTAAGACTCAAAGTAAAAAGATAACTGCTATGAGAGTTAGCAGGTTTAAGACTATTAGGCAAAGGAATAAGTCCACTGAAAATTGAAGTAAATCTCATTTTATAATGTAATATGTACCTGAAAAAATGGTACAGATTTGCTCCATAGCCAATATGCATTTTGGGAAAAACGTAATTTTTTGCATTCTTTTTTATAAAAAACATTTTTAAACATAAAACAGTTTCTTTCTATGACAATGTGCTTTATCTCTGAAGCCATGCAGAGAATTCCTATCTGGTCTTAACAAAAGAATGTAGCACTTGGGGCCAAAGATGCAGTCCAGCAGTCCTTCACTGGAGGCCAAGATGAAAAGGACCTCCATGGCCACCATGACCTTCCCCTTGGTGCTGCAGTGCACAGGGAGGAAGGTGACCCACACACTGCAAAACACGAGAATGCTGCAGGTCAGGACATGGCTTCATTGAATGTGTCAGGCAGGTTTCTCTCCAGGAAAGCCACAGTGAAGCTCACCAGAGCAAGGGAGCCCAGGTATCCCAGAACATATGAGCCCTTGTTGCACACAATGATGATGTGGCCATGTTCAGAGTGTGCATCTGTGTCAATGTAGGGTGGATTTCTCCTCATGTAGATTCCACAGAGAGTGAATTGGATCAGGGAGCAGAAGGGAATGATGGTGTAGTTAGGTGCCCCAGACACGAGCAACCCTCTCATCCTTTTGCCTGGATCAGTGACCTTAAAGGCCAGAATGATAGTGATGGTTTTGCCCAAGGCAGTGGAAATAGTCACAGTAAACACAACTCCAAATGTGATCTGCTGGAGAATACAGGTGGCTATGATGGAACAGCCAATGAAGAGTAAGAAGCAGAGGAAACAGAAGATGAGGGAGTTGAGCAGGGTGTAACTGAGAGCCTTGTTGTTTGCCTTGATGATGGGAGTGTCTTCATGTTTCAAAAATAGCCCAATAACTGTACCTCTAAGGACAGTAAGACTCAGGGTAATGACAGCTGCTTTCTTGCCCATGGAATCTGAATGAGTCAGAAAAATCACAGACTTTTGAAAGCAGTGGTCTTGCTGAATGTTGGCATATTGTTCATCAGGACACTTCGTGTTGTCATTAGTAGAAGTTCATGATTTGTTCTCCATTCACAGAAAATGGGCACGGGAGTAAAGGGGGTGGGGAAAAGGAATGGAACAGAATGGAATGGAAAGGAGAAAGCAGAAACAAAGATTTTGTAAAAAAGAATAAAGGTAATTTCACGTCAAGAAATATCCAAGAGACATGATGAATAAAAAACAGGACAAGAAAAAATTTGAAAATACCATAAAAAAGATGAGGAGGATGTGCTGGCAGTTGTCACGTTGAGACGCTGGTGAGGTGACCGCCCCTACCATTTGCCCAAAGAAAGTGGAATGGTGCGGTCGGTAAGGAGGTGGTAGAAAAAAGGCAAAATATCTTCCCACGATCCAAATACACGGAGGGGCTCTGGAAGGGGTGTCGGCATGAAGCTTTGGGGGACCTTGTCTCCTTGGGGCTGTCCACAGATGAAGGAGCATGCACCGATCCATGCCCATGAAGCCTCAGGGCAGGAAGACCTTTCTCTGACCTAACCGCTCTGTCACTGGGATTTCAGTGTGGACGGTGCGTCTACCTGGCCCACAACATCCCTTACAGCTCTTTGAGTATAGCCCAGCAGTCCCCACCGCCACCCACACCCACACCCCAACCCCATCCTGTCTGTTCCCATTGGATTTCTTCCCAGTGCTGGAGTTCCTCAGGCAACTCCCGGCTGCCAGCTGGGTTCCCGGGATCTGCGCGGCAGTGCGGGGATCCCCAGGCGTCCCTTCCCTCTGAGGGCAGGAAGTCGCCACCTTGGTCCCTGCCACCGCCGCCGCTTGTGCGGCCGCCACCGCCGCCGCCGCCCTCGGAGCCCCTGCTCTCCTGTAAGTCCTGGGGCCCAGGCCCCAGCTTTCCCTGGCAAAGAGCCAAGCTTTTCCAGAGGGCCGCCAAGGCGCTGGCCAAGGTGCCGACCAGCGCGTGTCGGCGCAGGCCCTTGACTGTCTTTCGGACTCGGGTCTGCGCCAGCACTTGGGCGCTCACCGGCAGGGCGCAGAGTTTCCGCAAATACCTGGCAAGCCTGTCTGGGTCGCTGGTGGCCAGCAGGCGGCCTCGCAGCTTGCGTACTGCTCGCCCCACCCGCTCCTCCGTCGCCCCAGCCCTGGCCATCTCCCTCCGTCCAGGCCTCCCGTTCCCCGCAGGGCCCACTCGCTGGCTCTCTGGCTGGCTCCCCGGGGGCTGCTTCCGCCTGGCCTCCCTGGGTCACTGAGCTGGCCCGAGCAGGGTCCTGTAGGCGCCCTGGGGTGGTGGCGGTTGGAGGGGGGGTGCGCGGGCAGTGGGAGGACGGCCCGCCTATCCTCGCGGCTCACCGCCGGCTGGGAGGTCCGCTGAGTGTCCTCGGGGTGCGTGTGAGCCCTAGGCCTGGAATCACCCGTGCGCCGGGCGTGCTGTGGATGTGCACTCACCGACGCTAGAAGCCTTGCTGAGGCTTGGTCCTGGCTGCCAGATCTCGCGAGGTCTCGTCTCCTCTCCTCTCCCCTCGCCCCGCCCTCCCCACCCTCCCCACCTGGAGCCCCTCACCCGAACACCTGTTACTGGCTACATTTGTGAGCCAACAGGAGCCCGACCATACCCACGGACCAATCAGCTCCAGCCTCAGTCCCGCCCCCTTGCACACACTTCCGGGGAGCCGAGTTCTCAGGCACCACCCACCCATGCACGGGCGTCCAATCGCATCACACGGAAATAACAAGGGGCAGCCAGAGCTGCATCCGGGTAGCTGCATCCATCCATCCATCGCAGTGTGTGCTGAAGCCTTGAGCCCAGGACAGAGGCACTCCTCTTCCACGACAGAGCTGAGTTCCCCGAGGGCAAGCTTTGGCTTCCTGTTTCTCCCTTGTCTCTTGCATAAGCATCACAGAGAATCATCTTCAATGGACCAAAAGAAGAAAAGAAAAAAAACACAAAACCAAAACTGGCCAGGTGGATGTGCGGATGGATGAATGGCTGGCTGGCTGGCTGGCTGGGTGGACGGGGGGATGGGGGGATGGCTAAGTGGATGGATAAGTGGTTTTGTGGCCGAATGGGCCGCTGGATGGGTGGATGAAGGATGAGGTCGGCGTTTGGTCTCCTGGGTCTGGAAACCGAAGGGCCCAAGATGTTCCCAGTTTGGTCTCAAGGGTTCAGACGAAAGGAGGTTTGCTCCGACCTGGTTTCCCACAATGCACCTGGCCAGGCCTCCCACCCACTTGGGGAGATCTCGCAGGTCGGTCTTCATTTACCCTACGGTAATGATCGAAGAAATCTCGAACCGTGCTCTTCTCCCCACTCTGTCCGTGTGTCTGTCTGGCTGGCTGGCTGGCTCACTGGCTGGCTGGCTGGCTGGCAGGCTGCCCGGGTTTCTTTGTTTCTCTCTTTCTCGCTCTCTTGCTAGCTCTCTGGGGTCCACTGCTGCTGGCCCAGTGCCCAGAGACGTTTGAAATGAGCTCTCTACCCGAGGGCATCGTGTGAAATGTCTTCATTTGGGGACGGCTTCTCCGTCACCCGCTAAAAGGCTGGGCCTGGGCTCGAAAGACTGGGAGTCCGCCTGCCCCAGCCTTCCAGCGTTGTGAAATGAAAGGTGCGAGGGAGTCTCCGGGCCCAGCCTGGGAAACTTCTCTCCATCGACTCTCCCCTTTTCTTGCCAGCGTATTGAGCCAACGGTACTTTGCCCTCCTTTTAGGGTTGGACGAAAAGTCACGAGGCTTAGATTTCATGACAAGAAAGTGCTCCTGAGAGGATAAAGGGGGCCTGTGCTGATCGGGGGGAGGACGTGTTGGCAGTTGTCATGTTGAGACGCTGGTGAGGTGACCGCCCCTACCACTTGCCCAAAGAAAGTGGAATGGTGCGGTCGGTAAGGAGGTGGTAGAAAAAAGGCAAAATATCTTCCCACGATCCAAATACACGGAGGGGCTCCGGAAGGGGTGTCGGCGTGCAGCTTCGGGGGACCTTGTCTCCTTGGGGATGTCCACAGATGAAGGAGCATGCACGGATCCATGCCCATGAAGCCTCGGGGCTGGAAGACCTTTCTCTGCCCTAATGGCTCTGTCACTGGGATTTCAGTGTGGACGGTGCGTCTATCCGGCCCACAGCATCCCTTCCAGCTCCTTGAGTGTAGCCCCGCAGTCCCCACCACCACCCACACACACACCCACACCCCAACCCCATCCTGTCTGTTCCCATTGGATTTCTTCCCAGTGCTGGAGTTCCTCAGGCAACTCCCGGCCCAAGTCAGGCCTGGAGTTTACCTTCGGGAGAGGATTTTCTTGTAATCTCGAATGGTCTTGGCCATCAGAGGGGCGATTTTCTGGGCTGTGGGTTTCCGGGTGTTGAGTGCTGCCCTCAGCGGAGGCCTGGCAGGACGGGGACCGGCACCGGGATTGGACGGCCTGACAGGAGGAACGCAGCCTGCCCTGCTGCCACTGCCATGGCCGGAGGGGCTGATCCCCTCCCCGGTGGGGTGCTCTGATCCTTGGAGCCTGGGTGTTGCTGAGACGGCAACCACCACTGCTGCTGCCGATGCCACTGCTCCGCTTCCTCCTCCTGCTCCTCCTCCTCCTCCTGCTCTTCCTTCCCCTGCTGTTCTTCCTCCTCCTCCTTCTTCTGCTCCTCCTCCTCCTCCTGCTCTTCCTTCTCCTGCTGGTCTTCCTCCTCCTCCTTCTCCTGCTCTTCCTCCTCCTACTCCTCTTCCCTCTCCTGCTCCTCTCCCCTCTCCTCCTCCATTTCCTTCTCCTCCTACCAGTCTTCTTGCTAGTCTTCCTGCTCCCCTTCCTTCTCCTGCTCTTTGTATTTCTCTTCTTCCTCCTCCTCTTTCTTGTCTGCCTCCTCTTCGTTCTCCTGCTCTTCTTCTTGCTCCTCCTTCTCCAGTTCTTTCTCCTGCTCTTGCTCCTCCTCCTCTTCCTTCTCCGGTTCCTTCTCCTGCTCCTCCTCCTCTTCCTCTTGCTCCTCCTGCTCCTCCTCCTGCTTCACCTTCTGCTCCTCCCACTCCTCCTCGTCCGTCCTCCTCCTTGTCCTCCTCCACTTCTTCCTGGTCCTCCCAATCCAACGTTCTCCTCCTGCCTCCTGGAGGACGCAGTGCTGAAGGGGATCAGCTTGGTCTGGTGGTCTGGGGGCCCATTCGCCCCCGCCAATCCGATCCTGCTCGTCAGAGCTTGGAGTTGCTGTGCTGGGGCATCCTGCAGCCGCAGGTACATCTCCCGCCAGGACTCGTGCTCCTCTGGCTTTTGGTCTTTGAAGTCTCTGTGACAATGAAGTGCCCATAAATGATCTGTCTTTTCAGCCAGCCCCGGATTGCAGGACTCTATGCGACGCAGCTCATGAGGTGGGCACTTCTCCAACACGGGTCGAAGGACACAATCGGGGATGAAGCTCACGTCGTAGATGGTGTCCAGGTTGTCGGAGAGCACCTGGCGGAAGCGCTCATAGAAGGCCATCTTCTGCAGCACAGAAGTGCGGGTGGGGGAAGCAGAAGAGACCCGCAACTGGGAGTGAACTCTGAGGGCGGTGGTGTGGCGGGCTCCTGGGTCTTGTTCCTCGGGTCCCCGCAGGGGTGCTCCTGCAAGGAGCCTGTCCTGCAAGGCCTCGGCGGGCTTCCGGCCACGAGCCCTGGCCCCCAGGTGCTCCGTGGAGCCGTAGTAGTGCGCGCACAGCGGCCTGGGAGTGGGAGATCCCGCACAGGAGGCGGGGAGGTGGCCGTGATGGGAAGAAAGTTCCCAGGGTGTGGAAGCAGGCGGTGCGAGTCCGGGGCGCTGCTCCCCGCCGGCTGTGCTGTGGCCATGGCTGAGCCGGAGGCGGAGGAGGAGGGGGTTGGGAGACCGCTTGGGAGCTGTAGGGAGCCCCCTCAGGCCCCCTGTCTGTCCCCTCACAGAGTCAGGGCTGCCAGCTGGGCTCCCGGGGTCTGCGCGGTAGTGCGGGGATCCCCAGGTGTCCCTTCCCTCTGAGGGCAGGAAGTCGCCACCTTGGTCCCTGCCACCGCCGCCGCTTCTGCGGCTGCCACCGCCATCGACTCTGCCCCCGCCCTCGCCGCTGCCCCCTTTGCTTCCACCGCCACAGCCAACTCAGCCTCGTGTGCCCCCACTGCAACTGCCCTGGTCCCTGAAGCCACTGCTTTCCCGAACCCCTGCTACTGCCTACCTTTGTGAGCCAACAGGAGCTGGATGATACCCACTGACCAATCAGCTCTGGCCTCATTCCCGCCCCCTTGCACACACTTCCAGGGAGATGTGTTCTCAGGCACCATCCACTCATGCAGGAACATAGGATCGCATCACAGGAAAATAACAAGTGGCAGCCAGAGCTCCATCTGGTTAGCTGCCCCCTTTGCAGTGTGTGCGGAAGCCTTGAGCCCTGGACAGATGCACTCCTCTTCAAGGAAGAAACTAAGTTCCACTGGGGCAATCTTTGGCTTCCTGTTTCTCCCTTGTCTCTAAACACACGTCTCTTGCATAAGCATCACAGATAATCATCTTGAATGGACCAATAAAAGAAAAGAATTAAAACCACAAGAACAAAACTGGCCAGGTGGATGTGTGGATGTATGAATGGCTGGATGATTGGCTGGCTGGATGTATGGCTGGCTGTCTGGATGAATGGATGGATGGGGGGATGGCTGGATGGATAAGTGGATGATTGGTTTTGTGGCCGAATGGGCCACTGGATGTGTGGATGAAGGATGAGGTTGGCATTTGGTCTCCTGGGTCTGGAAACCAAAGAGCCCATGATTTTCCCTGTTTGTTCTCAAGGGTTCAGACTACATGTGATTTGCTCCGACCTGTTTTCACACAGTGCACCTGGCCAGGCCTCCCACCCACTTGGGGAGATCTCGCAGGTCGGTCTTCATTTACCCTATGGTAATGATCAAAGAAATCTCAAACCGTGCTCTTTTCCCCGCTCTGTCTGTGTGTCTGTCTGGCTGGCTGGCTTCTTTGTACACTGCTACAACAATAAGTCAGTTTACCGTTGCTCTGAAAAGTGATAACGTATTCTTACTTTTTCCTAGAATGCAAATATGGGCTCTCATTGTTCAAGGCTATGCAAATATTGTAATTAACCAGCCAGTCTAACTATTTAGCCCATAGAAACCTTCCGTAGTAACCCTCCTGCGATGATAACTTCTGTCCACTCTTACCTTTGGCCTTATCAAATTTTAGTGTTTTTCCTTAATTTCATTTCTATGTGGCTGTCTCTCTCTCTCCTTCCCTCCCTCTCTCCTAATGGAATGTGCACATCCTTGTTTCCACTGATACTTTTTTCCTCCAAATCTCTAACAGTTTGAAGAGGACCAATACATTGTAGGGCCTCAAAAATATATCTCAAATGAATGGATAATTGAATACTTCTTATGATTTCCCTATTTAATTTGTTATTTAGTTTTCTTTTCTACTTAATTTTTTACAACATTGATGGAATACTTGAATAATTGTTTTGTCATAAATAAATTTTACATGGAAGGGAGTAATTAATTTTAAATGAGTTATGTAGTTATTAAATATACTTTGCAGAGTACTATTAAAAGTTAAGAAATGTGAAGTCTGAAAAAATTCATAAATCCAGCAAGAGTTAAATGAGCATGAGTTCTCTTATATGAGGAACCCCTAATATAAATGTAGAGCAAAACAAAACATACACAACAGAAAATAGGGAGATAGATTGCAAAAACGGGACCAAGAGGTGGAGGGAAGGCAGGAGGAGAAAAGTGGATGAAAACAGTTAACATGTGTTGTGTACATGTACCAACTCCCTACTAGGAATCATTATGTGCTGCAAACTTTTATCAATAAAAATAAAATAAAATGAACACTGTATGAGATTAGGAATTTTGTATTCCTGATTACATGGTTCCTGGCACAAGCAGCATTTAATAAATATTTGTTAATTGAATAAATAAAAGATAAATGGTAGATGGAAACCTAAAAAATATTTTAGGTAGAAGATAGCATGTAAAAAGAAAAAGTATGTATAAAATTTTACAAACAAAAATATTCAGAGATAAAGAGCAATTTTAGGTAGATTAAGAAACTTTTGACTGAAATTGAGGATTGTGAAGGGAGAAAGTGGTTTAAGCTCACTTGAGAAAGGCCTTTGTTAAAAACTACTTAAAATATAGAATCTCCAAGAGAGTATTTCCTGGATGTGATATTGACATGTATGTGCATGTGCGTGTGTGTGCATGCATTTGTGTCAGACATTGTGTGTATATGTGTGTGTTGCTGGTTACCTAACCCAGGATTTCATTCATGCTGCCATTGAGCTATTCGTGAGACTAAGAAAGCATATTTTGGTTTTATTGCCTTTGCTACCTTGTGCTCTCCATGTTGTTTCTCTTCTGTGATACCTGTTTGCCATCCCTGCCTTAAAGCCAGACGATTATGGACTGAAATCTCTACAAACTATAAGCCAAACAAACCCCTTCCCATCTAACTCTGGATGTCATTTTGTCTCCGCAATGAGAAAAGTAACTAACACAGTAACCCAGACTTCATTCATTGTCCCGTTTTCACAAGCTCTTGCCCCATCCAGTAGACTTGTGGAAGTCAAGTTTGTGACCATCATGAACAATGCTGCTGTGCACATTTTAGCATATGGATCATGGGTCACAAAAATACATTTCTCTAGGATGTAGAGTGTATGGTCACAGGGAAGTTTCAGGAATGGAATGACATACAGAGAAAATGTATTCTTAACCACAAGCTAATGAAAAGGTTTTCACTATATACACACCATCCTCCTACTTCAGCCTCCTGAGTGTGGGATTACAGAACTCAATAAATGATTTTACAGGAACCCAGAGTTTCAATTACCACTTTGATAAAGACTGGACATGAATGTACCTGAGGCCTCTAGTCTGAATTCCATATATACTTTATCAAGAGAAAAGATTCACATCAAAACAATTAGAAAAGAAAAAAGTGAAGTCACAGCAGACATTGTTGAAATACAGAAAATAGTTACTTGTATGAAAAATTGTATTCCAATAAATTGGAAAATCTTGAAGAAACAGATTCCTAGACTCATATTAACTACCAAAATTAATACAAGAATACATAAAAATTCTGAACAATCCAATAACAAGCAATGAAATTGAGGCAGTAAGAAAAAAACTACCAACTAAAAAGCCCAGGACATGATGATCTCACTGCTGAATTCTACAAAATGTTTTAGGAGGTTGTAATACTAATACTCTCAAAATCACCAATAAATTTCAAAGGAAAGTAGTGCTTTGAAACTAATTTCTGGAAATCAGTATCACTCTGATACCTAAACTAGATAAACACACAACTTAAAAGGGAAGCAGGTGAATCTCCTTAATGAACACAGGATGAAAAATTTTTCAATAAGATGTTGATAATTAGAATGTGACATATCCAAAGGATTATACATCATGACCAAGTAGGTTTCATCCCCAGGTTTCAAGGATGGTTCAAAATATGCATTTCTGTAAATGTAATACAGTGCATAAACAGAAG
>NW_004624877.1:3412-13853 GCF_000247695.1 Heterocephalus glaber
TATGCATAAAAAAAAGAAACGAAAGGAAACCAACCACTTCAAAAGATATATCACCAATCTCTAACTTAAACAGACAGCAATAATATGAGCTAACAATTCCACAGCTAGATATTTTCCCCTGTGAATGAAAGTCTATATTCCTACAAACGTGTGTATAGGAACGGTCAGAGCAGCTTCATTTTTAAGGGTCAACACAGGAAAAAAAAAAAATGGCCATCAGCAGATGGATACATGAACAATTGTGATTCATCCACACAATGGCGTGCAGTGGCTTTGCCACTGACAAGCAACAGCACAGGGGGAATGCAGCATGGTGACACTGCTTGAATAAGATCTACCAAAGCACACTGCTATTGAAGGGTTATGGTTCCATCACCTCTAGAAAAGGCAAATGATCCACCTGGGGTGCAAAGCACATGGTCTTCTTGGGGTGGGAGGACAGCAAGTGATAACAGCAGCCACAAGAAAAATTTCCAGATGATGTGTGCATGTGTCCTTCATCACCATTGGCATGATGATCTCTACAGATTTAAATTCACCTTGCAAATACCACCTGCTGTCCCTCCTCACACTGAGTATGGAGTACTACAATTTGTGATTGAGTTCCATATCTAAGTATGAATAAGTAATCACTTATATGTCCCTGAAAATTAACACCTACTATGGATCCTCTACTCCTATAGATGCAGGGGTTAACATTTAAAACATTCATACCTGTTAAGGAAAATTATTATGGACATTCTTAATACACCTCCATACTCGAGACTGAAAAAGAAATAAAACTGAAACTGACTCATGAAAGAAAATCATCTTAAGATTTCACAGATCTTTAAGTGATATCACTGAGCACTGCATCTTCAGAGAAAATGGACCCTTTGGATGGAAAAGGACATTTTGCCCTGGGGCTGCCACATTTAAGTATCTGCATATTTGTTATGTTAAAACTTCAAAGTTCACCGGAGTTTATTGATCTTTTTGGAGAACCAGCTTTGGGACCTATTGGTTAGTGCTACTGATTTTTATTCTTCTACATCAGTAATTCCTGTTCTGAATATTTATCTGTGTACTTGGTTTAAATTTACTTTGTTCAAGCTCTAGACTTCTGAACTGCAAACTTGAATCATTTATTTAACCAGTTGATCCTCCTCCTAAACCAGGCAAGGACTTGGAATTCATTTTGTTCACCTCACTTTATTTTTTTTCCCCCTCCAGTACCAGGGATTGAACTCAGGACCTTGAGCATGCGAGGGAGGCAGCGAAACCACTGAGCTAATTCCCTGGCCCGAGTTGGTTTTGTTTCATCCTTGCTCCCTCAAATCTGACTCAAGGTCCTGCCATGGTAGCTCTGCCTGGGGTCCATATGTATAACTACAGTGAATGTCCTTCAGAATCCTGATCATAAAGCCCATTGGAGGAGAACCAGCTTGAGGAATGTAGAGAGTCCTGGGGTGTTTTGTTTGTTGGTTGGTTGGATTGTATTTGGTACCAGGGATCAAACTCAGGTCCTTGAGCTTGCAAGGCAAGCGACGGAGCCACTGAGCTAAATCCCAGGCCCTGGAGAATCCTGGGTTTTTTCATGACCTTGAGTTTTGGGTGTCTTTGGATGCATTCTAGAGATGTTGTTGGACATGGTATAGAGTGAGAGGAGAGGTTTTGGCTGGGATATAAATTCCTGGTTTTCCTGCAGTTTACGTAGGGGCATACAGGTCTGTCTGTCTAATTGTATGTATGTATGTATGTATGTATGTAATAACTGTACTGCCATAGGAATCCTAAGCTCCTTGGAGTGGGCAGGGGGAAGCTTAGTCAAGTCTGAAAGTCAGAATCACTTGAGGTGCCTGCAAAACATTGTAGATTGGTGGGCCCCACCTTCAGAGTTTGTTGTTGTTGTTTGTTTTGGTACTGGCAATGGAACTCAGGAACTTCTGCTTGTGAGGTAAGTGGCAGAACCACTGAGTTAGATCCCTGGCCCCCTTCAGAGCTTTCAATACAGTAAAACCAAGTAGACCTAGAGGTGTAGCTCAGTGTTAGAGTTCTTACCTAGCAAATGTGAGGTCCTGAGTTCCTTTCCCAGTGCCACCAAAAGAAAGAAACAACAAAACAAAAACAAAATAGTCTTGGTAGGTAGAAGAATGTGCAGTTTTATCAAGTTCCTACGTGATGCTGAAGCTACTGGTCCCAGTACCTCACTTTGAAATAATTGTTTTTCAATATTAGGAATTTAACCCAGGGCCTCTGCCCTGAGCTACATCCCCAGCCTATATATATATATATATATATATACACACACACACACACATATATACATATATACACGTATATATGTATGAATATATGTATATATATGTGTATATATAGAGAGAGAGAGAGGAGGGAGAGAGAGAGAAAGAGAGAGAGAGCGTGCACGCGAGAGGGAGAGTGAGACACCTTGTGTCCAAATTTATGCACATTTCTATATACATGCACATATATAGGCATAGTATGTATACATGCATATATATGTACATATATCATGAGATAGAGTCTTAGGAAGTCACTGAGTTGCCCCAGCTGAGCTGAAGTTGAGATCCTCCTGCCTCAGCTTCCCAAAGCACTGAGAAGAGAGAAGTGACTCACCGTTTCCACACTTGAAGAATGCTGGTGTGGAATGCCAAGAAGGGGGACGGGTCCAGGTCTTTCGTGGAAACGCTCCCCCATCATCCAGGAGTGGAAGACGAGTCCTTGAGGAGACAGAGGAAGCAATGAGAAAGGCCGGAGCACCTGCTGCTGGCCAATGGAGGTGGGGCCCAGTAAAGATGCAGAATCCTGGACTACAACTCCCAGGGATCCTCGCGCCGACTCTCGCCAACTCGCTTGCACCCAAGTTCGACCTGAAGGTGATAGGCGGGGAGCCTTCCGTGGGAGCAGGGGACCTTTCACCCAGCATCTCTGAGCTGAGAGCAGCGGTGGCTGTGGGCAGCTTCGACGTGGGCAGAAATGGAGGGGGAGCTGAGCCTGGCGGGTGAGTAGGAGCCGCACGGGGCGCTAGCTTCTCTGCGCCTCAGTGGTGTTGTCTTCTAGGTCCAATGTGCAAGCCCAGGAGTCCAGGTGCAGGGAGGCGAGACCCCTCTCTGGGAAGACGCTCTGCGGTCGCCGCAGCTGTGGCCCCTTAGTGCTGGGGGTCCTGTCCCTAGCAGGAGAGACACCCTGCCCCACCTGACCCGGCCTGGGAGCAGAGTGGTCTGTGCTGCAGGTGGCCTCAGCAGGCAGCCACCCCCTCCTCTCAGGCCCCCATCGGTCAGGTGGGGGTGGTGCAGGTGCCCCAGACCCGGGGCCAGGCACCTGCCAGGGGCTGTGGCCAGGGGTGGGGGTGGGGTGTCACTCGGGCTCCCCCCTCCTTGGTGGGCAGGCGTGTGGGCGCACCGCCCAGGCTCCTGGGCCCAGGGAGCCTTCCGCACCCTCCTTGGTGCCGCCCACTGGGTGCTGTGCGGTGTCAGGGACAGACAAGCCCTTGGCCATCGTCGCGTCCTGGGAGCTCCTTGACCGGGAAGGGTGCAGTGCCACAGTGCGGTCCACCTGTGAGCCCCTTCAGGGTGTTTGCGGGTGTCCCGCTGATGCGGAGCCTGTCGTGAGTGCAACAGCGACAATCCCCTTTCCCAAATGCCTTTCCAACAAAATTAGTTGTCCATGCGTATTCCCTTGGGAAAAAGCAAGTTTGTCTCTGAGTATCTTATTTTGATTTTGTGGGAGCTCCATTTGACAGCACGCAAATTTAGAGGCCAGGCAGTATGCGTGTTGCAATGAAACAGTTCTTGTGAAGGTGCTCTTCCTTGGCCTCTAGCGGCCGAATTCTGCTGGACTGGCTGACGTGCTTATCCCATTAGTAAGTGCAGTGGCTGAGGCCAGAGAGAAAGCGTTTGTGGGTCGAGTCACAGAGCAGCCCTTCAGAATGATTTTTGGTTTTCGAAGATTTGGTTATCCACTTTCAAACAGTGTGTCCTTTCAAGGTTTAAGGTGGGGAAGGAGGGTGGGGGCACAAATCTGTCAATCCTGTTAACTTACTCTACAGAAAATAGCTTGGCACGAGTAACTCCAGAACCAAGCACTTTTTGTTTGCTAGATCAGAAACAGAGCCTCTTCCACACTAAACTCTGACTCAGTTTCCATGGTCGTTTTTCCAGTTGATTTGTTTGACTCTACCAGGTAGATAATTTTATTGTTTGCTCACAGCAGCATATATCTCTTTCTCATGTTATCCTTATTTCTTGTTGTCCACTGGTCACCCTCTCTACATTTTTGACTTTGAAGGTTAAGTAGGACACCTTTGTGTTGAGATTGGTTCTAGGAAAATACTTCCTTTCTATACTCACTAAGTCCTGTATACTCCATCGCGTCGAGTTTATACTCATCCAAAGTAGCTAACTGTTTTAAAGTGTTTATTTTGGCCAAATGCATTTGTACAAGATGCATCGATATGACCATGTAGCTTTGCTTGTTAGAATTAACATAAGTGACTATGTTGCTTTTTTTTTTTTTCTCTCTCTCATATCCTGGGACACTTTCAAAGGCACTTTTGGTTAGTTTGATAGTTTCCGTGTGCTACCTGATTGTTTAGAGCATTGGTATCCATATTTGTAAGTGAGATTGTATAGTTCTTTTTCCTCCTGTATTTTTGTGAGTGCCTAATTAGAATTATGCTCTCCTTGGTGATTAAATCGGGAAACTTCTCATCATTTTCTGCGCTCTGCAACAGAAGAATAATCTGTTTCTGGAAGTTTGGCAGAACCTGACTGCAGACTGCTGGTGTTTTGTCTCATTTCTGTCTTGCAGTGCCAAGGATTGAGTCCAGAGCCTAGGCCAAGTTAGGCAAGTTTTCTACCACTGAGTTGCACCCCCTGCCCTGCTGCTGTGTTTGGAAAGTTAACTGCCATTTAGCTTTTGTCCATGACCATTGAAGTTTTTCAGATTTTCTATCTCTTCAAAGGCAGTTTGGTACTTTTCATTGTCCTAGAAAGCCATTAATGTCTTTGAATTTTAATACTATTGAATTTTCACCTATGGTAGCACAATGCTTTGTATAGTTTATTGGAGCAAAGTAAACTCATGTATCTGTGATGTTATCTTTTTCGACACTAGTGTTTATCAGCCAGACATGCTTAGTGGTCACTTATTTTATTCATCTTTTTGAAGAACCAGCTTTGGGGTCTATTGTTTAGTACTACTGATTTTTATTCTTCCACATCAGTAATTCCTGTTCTGAATATTTATCTTTGTACTTGATTTGAATTTACTTTGTTCAAGCTCTAGCCTTCTGAATCGCAAACTTGAATCATTTATTTAACCAGTGATCCTCCTCCTAAACCAGGCAAGGACTTGGAATTCATTTTGTTCACCTCACTTTTTTTTTTTCCCTCCAGTACCAGGGATTGAACTCAGGACCTTGCACCTGTGAGGAAGGCAGCGGCACTACTGAGCTAATTCCCTGGCCCGAGTTGGTTTTGTTTCATCCTTGCTCCCTCAAATCTGACTCAAGGTCCTGCCGTGGTAGCTCTCACTGGGGTCTATATGTATAACTACAGTGAATGTCCTTCAGAATCCTGATCATAAAGCCCATTGGAGGAGAACTAGCTTGAGGGAAGTAGAGAGTCCTGGGGTGTTTTGTTTGTTTGTTGGTTGGTTGGTTTGTATTTGGTACTGGGGATTGAACTCAGGTCCTTGAGCTTGCAAGGCAAGCAACAGAACCACTGAGCTAATTCCCTGGCCCTGAAGAATCCTAGGTTTTTTTATGACCTTGAGTTTTGGGTGTCTTTCGATGCAGGCTATAGATGTTGTTGGACATGGTATAGAGTGTGTGGAGAGGTTTTGGCTGGGATATAAATTCCTGCATTTAACCTAGGTGCACACAGGTATATATGTATGTATGTATGTATGTTTGTATGTGTGTATGTATATAATTACTGGACTGCCTTAGGAATCCTAAGCTCCTTGGAGTGGGCAGGGGGAAGCTTAGTCAAGTTCTCAAAGTCAGAGTCAGTTGAGGTGCCTGCAAAAATTGTAGATTGGTGGGACCCACCTTCAGAGTTTGTTGTTGTTGTTTGTTTGTTTGTTTTGGTACTGGCAATGGAACTCAGGACCTTCTGCTTGTGAGGTAAGTGGCAGAACCACTGAGTGAAATCCCTGGCCCCCTTCAGAGTTTTTAGTACCATAAAACCAAGTAGACCTAGAGGTGTAGCTCAGTGGTAGAGTTCTTACCTAGCAAATGTGAAGTCCTCGGTTGGATTCCCAGTGCCAGAAAAACATATTCTTTTTTTTTCAGCACTGGGGATTGAACTCGGGACCTTTTGCTCGCAAGACAGTTGATTGAACCACTGAGCTAAATTCCCAGCCCCAATAATTTTACTTCTTTTTCTTTTTTGTTTTTGTTTTTTTAGGTACTGGGGATCGAACTCAGGTCCTTGTGCTTATGCAGCAGGCAGCGAAACCACTGAGCTAAATCCCTGGCCTAGAAAATCAAAGAAACAACAAAACAGAAAAAAAATTGTGAAGGACTGAAAATGCATTAAGAATGCACTGAGCTGATCATTTTAAATAAGGCTAAAATCTTAAATTTTATTTACATTAATTCTATCATTGACCTGTCTCTGAGCAGTCAGAGTTACAATAAGTATAATAGCAAGTAAATCTGTACGTGACAGGAATGACAGCTCTGGGTCAAGAGCTGGCCCCAGGTAGAGCTCAAGAGATGACACCTGTTGTGTAGTTGCCAGGAGTTCTGGCTCTGCAGCTGATGGGGAAGAGGTTATAGGTCCTGGCTCTTGCTGTGGGGCCACAGCTTGTGAGGCAGCTGCAGGTAGAGCAGGCATGAGCTCTGCAGGTGAGACTTCATCGGGGCCTGGAGCTGGCACTGCAGTTGCAAGGGGAGAAAAGATGAGTAACTGTCCATATACCTCCCAGGCCAAAGCCTCTGCCTGTCAGAGACAGCTGTGTGCACCAACACAGCCCCAGGAAGTAGAAACTTTTTCATTTGATGTAGTCCTATCTATTGATTCTTGCCATCATCTCCTGTGCTATTAGAGTCCCATTCAAGAAGTCTTTGTGCCTGTGGCTTCAAGTGCTTCCTCTGTGTTTCCTTTTAGCAGTCTCAAAGTATCAGGTCTTAAACCTAGGTTTCTGATCAATTTTTAATTGATTTTTGTACAGGGTGAGGAGATAGGGATCTTGTTTCAGTCTTCTACAACTAGACATCCAGGTTTCCTGGCAGTATTTGTTAAAGATGCTATCTTTTCTCCAACATATATTTTTGGCTTCTTTGTCAAGAATCAGATGGCTGTAGTTGGGGGAATTGTTTCTGTGTCTTGAATTCTGTGCCAGTGGTCCATATGTATACTTTTGTGCCAGTACCATGCTGGTTTTGTTACTATGGGTTTGTAGTATAATTCGAAATCAGGTATTGTGATGCTTCCAGGCTTGCTCTTGTTGATTAGGATTGCCTTGGTTATTAGGGGTTTTTTGCATTTCCATATGAATTTCAGTATTATTTTTTCTAGTTTTGTTAAGGCTGTCATTGGTATTGTGATGGGAATTGCACTGGATCTGTAGATTGCTTTTGGTATAGCCATTTTAACAATATGAACTCTGCCAATCCATCAAAATATAAGAAGCCTTTCCGTCTTCTACTGTCTTCTTCAATTTCTTTCTTCAGTGTTCCACTGTAGAGGTCTTTTATTTCTTTGGTTAGATTGATCGCTAGGTATTTTTTTAAGTTACTGTGAATGAAATGGTTTTATTGGTATCTTCCTCAGCTAGTCCATTATTGGCGTATAGAAAATCTACTGTTCTTTTAATGTTGATTTTATTTTATTGTTGTTGTTGGGGTTTTTTGGTAGTGGGGATCGAACTGGGGACCTTGTGCTTGCGAGGCAGGCTCCGGAACCACTGAGCTGAATCCCCAGCCCTGTTCTTTTAATGTTGATTTTATTTTATTGTTGTTGTTGGGGTTTTTTGGTAGTGGGGATCGAACTGGGGACCTTGTGCTTGCGAGGCAGGCTCCGGAACCACTGAGCTGAATCCCCAGCCCTGTTCTTTTAATGTTGATTTTATATCCTGCTACTTTGCTGAATGTGTTTATCAGCTCTGAAAAATCTTTTGGTGGAGCCGGGTGTGGTGGTACATGCCTATTATTCCAGCGTTTGGGAGGCTGAGGCAGGAGGATGGCTGTGAGTTTGGGGCCAGTGTGGGCTCTAAAGTGAGATCCTGCAGAGGAGCCATCCTCCTGGTCTGAACTGTTGCGACTGCAGTCGCTGCCCCTCTCAGGATAGCTGTGACTCGGGGAGTCCCACTCTGGTACACACAGGAACCTCTTGCGCCCCCAATAGGGAAAGTGCTCAAGGGCCCCGCGCCTGGGGGCTCATCCTCAGCTAGGAGGGAGGCCCGACCGTCCTTGGTCGACACCTCCAGCTCTACGTTTCCGCTCGGACCCCGGTGCCATCGGCACCCGGTTATCAGATGCATCCGGCGGTGGGGGCTGAATGCCCGCGCCAGCTTCTCCGCCTCATCACGGGCCCCGAACCGATAGGGGGCCACCACGAAGTGGTCGAGGACGAGGATTTCTCATTCAAATCCACCATCTCGAAGTCGTGGTCACTGCTGTCGCCCCCCTGGTCCGCCCCGGAGGCATTTGGCTCACCCTCCAAGCCCCGCCCCGTCCCGACTGGGTCCCCAAGGATCGCTCCTCTCCCGCCGCGGCGGCGCGTTGGGAAACAGGGCCATCGCTGCCGGGGGCGCGCAGTCCTCCCTGGGCCTGAAGAGGAGGCGAGGCTGCAGCAGGTGCAGGTGGATGAGGGCCATCAAGCTGAGCACCGCGCCCCCTCCGTCCGCCACTCGGGGCCCGGAGCGGGGAGGGGGGAGGTCCAGGCAAAAGTAGGGGTTTGGCTCGGCCTTCCCCGCCACCTCCTGGTCGGGGCACTCGGGGTCCGGGCCGTCTCCGCCCCCGCCCGCTGCATCCTCCTCTTGGCCAGCGGGGACCGGATCCTCTGCCGAGGGTCCCCCGCTGCCACCATCTCCACCCTCCGCGGGCCCTCGGCCTTGGTGGTCCAGCTTCTCGCTGGCCCGGGCGGTCTCCAGGTAAGAGACTTTGAACTTCTCCTTGGCCAGCCGCTTTGGGTTAAGTTTGCAGCGCTCCAGCTCGCGCTTCATGTCCACCCCGACCCCGGCCTCATGACTGGAGCCTGCTCCCCAGGGAACTCGGCCTGCCAGTGGAGCTCAAACTCCTCTGGGTTCCACATGCTGGGCGTCCCTTCTGGCCACCCCAGGCCGGACTCCTCAGCGCCACCGCTGAGTGGTGTTGCAGGGCCCGCTCTGGGAAGCCGGAGCTGGCTGGTGCAGTCACCAGCCCGTCGCTTCAGCACCTGTGAGGAAAAGAGGCTCAAAAATAAACTCTCAATTTTCATTTTTATCTTTTCTATATGAGATGCCTGCATATATGTTGCTAAATATATTCTCCGAGGATTGGAGTATTTTTGTACAATGAGAATTTTATCAGTATTCTTTTTTACATTTTTAAAAAATTATTTTTGTTTTTGAGACAAGGTCTCACTGTGTAGTTCAGGCTGGACTTGAACTCACTATGTAGCCCAAGCTGGCCTCCAACTTGCAGCAATCCTGCTGCCTCAGCCTCCTTGCTGGGATCATAAGTGTGCACCACCACACCCAGCTCTTTTTTCTCTTTTTAGTGCTTGGGTTTGATCCAGAGCCTTCTTACTGAGTATATCCTCAGCCCTTAAATGCAAAAAAAAAAAAAAAAAAAAAAAAAACCATGCTTTTAAGTAGGATCTCAGTAAGCAGCTAAATTGCCTAGGCTGAACTTGAACCTGTGATCCTCCTTCATCAACCACCCATACTGCTGGGGTTACAGACATGAGATATCCTTATTGTTAATGTATAAAACTTGTGTGTATGTATACGGTACAGTGTGCTGTTTTCATGTATGTATACACTGTAGAAAGACTTGATCCAGTCTTTATATCAGTCAGTTTAATAACGTACAATTTTTTTGTGGTGAATAGAATTAACAATCGCATTTTTTAGCCTTTTTGAAATACATACTTCTTAGTAACTGTGGTCACCACGCAGTGCAGTAGATCACTAAATATTTCCTCTTCATTTTGACTGAGGCTTTGTATCCATTGATAATCATCTTCCTTTTCCCATTCCTTATGGAATTCCATCACTTCTAAAGTCCAATTAAAGCTACTTGGGGCACATTGCCCTCCAGGTAGACCAGGCCATGGTAGAACAGTATGATCACGGCACTGGTTTTTTGTTTTTTTTTTTTTTCATTTTGGAGGATTAAATCCAGGGCCTTTGCAGGGTTCCTCTTTCCCCACAGCCTTGCCAGCATTTGTTATTAGTTGATTTCATGATACCAGCCATTCTTTCTGGGGTGATGGGAAATCTCAGTGTT
>NW_004624877.1:13953-27245 GCF_000247695.1 Heterocephalus glaber
TTTATTTGCTATTTCTACTTCTTTGTCTGAGAAATGTCTGCTCATTTCAGATGCCCATTTTTGGATTGGGTCTTTAAATTTGCAAGGTCTGATCTCTTTAAGTTCTTTATAGATTTGAGATAGTAGACTTTTGTCTGAGGAAGAGCAGGTGAAGATTTTTTTCCCACATTGTGGGTTGGCTCTTCACACTGCTGGTGGTTTCTCTTGTGCTGCAGAAGCTTTTTAATAAGAAGAGATCCCACTTGTTGATTGTTTGTGCTAGTTCATGGGCAACTGAGGTTTTGTTCATAAAATATTTCCCTACACCAATGTCTTCAACAGTTCTACCTAACCTCTGTTCCAGCCAATTCAGCATTTCTATTTTAATATTTAGATCTTTAATCCATTTTTATTTTAGTTTAGTGCATGGTGAGAGATATAGGTCTAGTTTTAAACTTTGACAAGTTGAAGCTCAATTTTTCCACACCATTTATTAAAGAGGCTATCCTTCCTTCAGCGAGGGTGTTTGGCCCCTTTGTCGAAGATGAGGTGGCTGAGTGTGTCTGGAGTTGTTTTGGCATCTTCTAATCTGTTCCACTGGTCCTTGGGTCTGTTTCTTTCCCAGTACCATGCTGTCTTTATCACAGTAGCTTTAACAATGTGATTATAACAAGCAGTGTTTGCTCTAGATCACTTATAACAGAGGCTGTGCTGTTTGGGCTGGTTCAAACCAATACCTGTGGTCTTCTGAGGAGGACATCATCTGTTATAAATAAACAACTTGAACAGTTGTGAGGAGCCAGCAGGTTTCTCTTTCCCCCAAGGAAGGAAGCGCCAGTTCTGAATCCTACCATCTCCTGCCTAGCAGCTAATCACACTGCAGAATGTGTTCCAGTGTGGAGCCTGTAGGTTGGGATTGCTGGACAGTTGTCATTGATCAATGTCTGTTGGGGAATCTTCATCCTCTCAGGCTGTTTGAACCAACTGCCTGGCAACAACTCACACCCCAGACACAAAGACCTTCAATGCCCAATGAACCTAAAGGCCTTGTGCCCGGACCCCAGGCACTAATCACAATCCTAAAGGACCAAGCCCTGGTGGGAACAGCTTAGAAAGGAGGCTGAACTTCATGCTTGTGCCCTATGATCATTTCCTAAGCTCTCAGGATGGACATTTGCCCTACTCTCATATCCCACTCTGTGCCACAATGGTCACTGAGGATCTCAGGTGTTCTTACCTGGAACTGGAACATAATTCCCCAAGCAGTGGATGTTATCTTCCATAGCAGGCTGGTCAGACCCTAGCCTGATGGGTGTCATTCCCAGGCTGGAGGCCCAGGACAATAGTGCCTCTCGACCCCGCTTTCATAGATTGCAGATACTTACTTCAGTATATTGGCCTCCGTGACCCCTGGAGACTCTCAGATGTGCTTTTTACCTTGTGTCCTGGTATAGTACACTGAGGCACAGGATTAATTCTAGGCAGTCAGTGAGATCCCAGGCCCAAGAAGACCCCTCCAGAAGGTGGCTTCCTATGAACTCCGTGGTACCCTGTTGGGACTGAGCACCATGAGGATGTGGTGAGAACAAGGTGCTGTGGAACCCCCGGAGCGGGGCAGATCTTCTCTGATGTGTGGGTTTCAGTGACTGTGTGGGTGTCTGCATGTCTGTCTTGTGTTGATCAAGAAAAATCCCTGCCTGCTGTTGCTAGGGCAGGGCGGGGCAGGGGGTACTGATTGTTTCTGGCAGAGCAAGGGGACACTATCCTGCTGCTACCTTCCCAGCACATGTTCCAATTCTGTCATTCATTTGTTGTTCCCTGGCCTGACTTCCCCTATCCAGTCCCGTCCTTGTCCCCCAAGGGTCCCTGGGCCCTGGGATGGGATCACAAGAGGAGGACACTCTGCATGTGCAGCTACCAATATCTGAGGATCTCTGGTCTCTGCTATCACCCAGCAGGTGTGGTGAATGTCATAAGCAGGTGGCAGCCATTGCCTAATTCAGTGCCTTTTTCTGGTCCTCTTTTCTTTCTTCCTCCTCTCCTCCCTTATTCCATCCCTCAATCATTCCTCCTCCCATTCTTCCAGGATACCCTCACGAGGCTCTCATCCTTGATTTTGCTGAAGGCCAGCTAGTTGCAGCTGGGTGTCCCTGGAATGGCACAAGTGCAGCGAGTTGACGACTCTCAAGGAGACGGCCCCTCCCCTGCAGTATACATCTCTTGACAGAGATACCAAATTCAACCAAGTTCTAAAGGTCACCAGTCACTGCACAGGAGCAGATTTTGGAATTTGTTTCTCAGAAACACTTAGTGAAGCTGGCTGAGGTGTGGAGCCTCTGCCATCCCAGAACTCTGGGAGGCTGAGGCATGAGGATCACACATTCAGACTTGGCAGTTTCACTACATAGTGAAATTCAGTGTTAACATTTTTTTAAAAACCCAAAATGCCTTGTAATGCAGCTCAGTGAGATGGCCCATACTGAGATCCCCATAGTGAGACAAAACGTATTAACTTGTAAAATGACTAAATCAAGAGGAGTCTGCAGTGTCTACGGGGCAAGACTGGAGCAAATTCCACTAGGAAACTTCAGCCTATGGTGTCCAGAATGCTCTGAAATTTTACATTATTAAAAATAAAATTTAATCAAGATCTAGAGAATGACCATCTATCTTCAAATAGGAGAGGTGGGAGTGTGCTGTCCTGCTCCTCTTTCCTTGAAGAAGTGAGAGACAGCCGGGATCATTGGCCCCCATGTATCCCCCAGAGAGACTGTAGAGCTGCATTTCCTAGAGGGCACCATGGAATTCTGTGTCCCGGATATTGTTCGTTCTGCCCCTTGGGCCCTGCAGATGTGACCCTGTCTCTACTGCTACTTCTGTGACTGTGACCCAGAACCTTCACTGCTCTTAATGTTTTTAAAAAATGACATTGACCCCCGCCCCTCCTGCACAGGCGTGCTAGGCGCACAGCGGCAGCAGCGGCAGGAGCCCAAGCCTGAGCCCTTAAGGGTGAGCCGGGTGAGCCAAGCCTGCTCCGGGCGGGCGGCGGCGGCAGCAACGCTGCTCCACCATGTCAGCGCACGTGAGTCTGGGCCCACCATGAGCCATGGCCATGTCCGTGAGCACCGAGGAGGATGACTATGAATCGGAGCCGGACCAGAATCGGGCAGTGGGTCGGCCCAAGGGCAAGCTGGGCCCGTCCTCCACAGTGAAATTGGCTGCCAACCAAACGACCCAAACGACGGCAGGAGCTCGCAGGCACTGGACGAGATGCCGCAAGTGTGAGGCGTGCCTGAGGGCAGAGTGCAGAGAGTGCTACTTCTGCAAGGACATGAAGAAGTTCGGGGGCCCCGGGTGGATGAAGCAGAGCTGTATCATGTGGCAGTGCATCGCGCCAGTGCTGCCCCATGCTTCTGTGTGCCTTGTGTGTGGCGAGGCAGGGAAGGAGGACACAGTGGAAGAGGAAGAAGGCAAGCTCAACCTCATGCTCATGGAGTGTTCCATCTGCAATGAGATCATCCACCCTGGCTGCCTCAAGATTAAGGAGTCAGAGGGTGTGATCAAGGACGAGCTTCCAAATTGCTGGGAGTGTCCGAAGTGCAACCACGCCGGCAAGACTGGGAAACAAAAGGGTGGCCCTGGCTTTAAGTATGCCTCCCACCTGCCCGGCTCCCTGCTCAAGGAGCAGAAGATGAACCGGGACAACAAGGAAGGGCAGGAGCCGGCCAAGCGGAGGAGTGAGTGTGAGGAGGTGCCCAGGCGCAGGTTGGACGAGCACCCCAAGAAGGTGCCAGTGGACAGCATCCTGCGCTGAAAGTCAGATAATGTGCACCTGAGGAGGAAGGGGAACTATGAGAAGCCCCAGGAGCTGAGCGCAGGCAAGTGAGACTCAACACTGCAAACATCCCCCGGTTCCTCTCACCTCTCGCCGAGGTCCCCTCTAGGCAGCAGCCTCAGTTCCTGGTGGAGATCCAGTCTCACTTACTTCGAGGAGCAGCTAGAGCCTGGCAAAGAAGATAAGCTTTTCACGAAAAAGCGGAGGTCCTGGAAGAACACTGAGGACCAGATGCCACTGGCTACCAAGACTCTGAGGTGCTTCCAGCAGGAGCCAGAGGATGATTTGCCTGAGGCACCCCCCAGAAGCAGGGACAGGGACCACTCATGCTCTAGCTTGCCCACCGCAGGGCCCAGCACTGAGGGGGCCGAGGGCTCGGAGGAAAAGAAGAAAGTGAAGATGGTGCCGGAAACAGCTTCCCAATAAGGAGCTGAGCAAGGAGCTCAACCACTAGATCCAGAAAACAGAAAGCAGCCTGGCCCACGAGAACCACCAGCCCATCAAGTCAGAGCCCAAGAGCGAGAATGAGAAGCCCAAGCAGCCGCTGGGCCTCTGTGAGTGCCCCCACTGCTTCAGCCAAGGGCTCAATGGCACCCCCCGGGAGCTGCAGCACCCACCGGGGCACAGCCTGTGCAGCCCGCCTCATGTCATCTCCCGGCCCCCACCCTCTGTGTCCCCACCCAAGTGCATCCAGATGGAGTGCCATGTGATCTGCCCACCCCTCATCAGCCCCCCACCCGACTCGCTGCCCCTGGATGATGGGGTGGCCCATGTCATGCACAGGGAGGTGAGGATGGCCGTCTTCAGCTACCTCAGCCACCAAGACCTGTGTGTCTGCATGCAGGTCTACAGGACCTGGAACAGCTAGTGCTGTGATAAGCGGTTGTGGACCCGCATCGACCTGAACCACTGCAAGTCCATCATGCCCCTGATGCTCAGTGGCATCATTCGGTGCCAGCCCGTCTCCCTCGACCTCAGCTGGACCAACATCTCTAAGAAGCAGTTGAGCTGGCTCATCAACTGGCTGCCTGGGCTCCGAGACTTGATGCTGGCGAGCTGCTCCTGGATTGCAGTCTCCACACTCTGTAGCTCCAGTTGTCTGCTGCTCCCGACCCTGGCTGTCCCGTGGGTAGAAGGGCTCAAGGACGCCCAGATGTCCCCGCCCACAGATAACAGGCTGGGTCAGATGGACAATCAGAGTAAGCTCCGGAACATCGTGGAGCTGTGTCTGGCAGGCCTGGACATCACAGATGCCTCCCCATGACTCATCATCCACCACATGCCCCTGCTCTCCAAGCTGCACCTCAGTTATTGTAACCATGTCACGGACCAGTCCATCAACCTGCTCGCTGTGGTTGGCGCCACCACCCAGGACTCTCTGACCGAGATCATCCTGTCAGACTGCAATAAGGTCACTGATCAGTGCCTGTCCTCCTTCAAACGCTGTGAGAACATCTGCCATATTGACCTGAGGTACTGGAAGCAAGTCACCAAGCAAGGCTGTGAGCAGTTTATTGCCGAGTTGTCCGTGAGTGTCCCATTCAGGCAAGTCAAAGAAAAACTCCTACAAAAACTGAGTTAGTCCAAGGATAAGCGTGTAAATACAGGGCAGGGCAGGGAGTGGTGGCAGGGAAAGACGTTATAGCCACGGAGGGCTTTGTTTCCCACTGGAACTCTGGACCGGGACTGCAGGCGACAGCGATTCTGTGTGCAGGTCTCACCCAGGGAGTGACGGCTTGCCCCTCACCAATGAGTGAGGGGGCACCTGCTCTGCTCTGCATGGTGACCATGCTGCTCTCTGGACCACTTCTCAGGTAGCCTTGGGAGGAGACGCTCTGGTCAGGAGAGGAGGGCTCACGTGGGCGTGGGGTTGGGGGTTGCTTTGGTGATGTTTTTGTTTGGACACCCAGGTCCTTGCAAGGTCAAGGGTTTTGGTGTCAACATAATGTGGACCACATGCCACATCTGCCGCCATCCTGACACATTTTGTTTGATTATGCAGAACCATTTTTGTACAAATTGTTTAAAAGTTATTTATGCAAGGTTTGAATGCATACCAGTGTTTTTATTGTCTTGAGATTGCCAACCTTCCTGGTTTCCTTCAGGTAGGAGAGAACTCAACCTGTACTTTATCAACACAGATGTGCCCAGACCTGAGCCGGCGGGCAAGTCTTCCACTTAAAAGCATGTTCATCTGGAAGCCAGAGCCCGCTGTACACATCAGGAAGCCACACAAGCATGTTGTGGATAGATGTAAATTATAGTCAAAGTAAGACCTGTTGCCAAGTTTCCTCCATAAAGAAGTCACTTTTTTCTCAAGATTGTGCAATTGAAACTTCAGCCTTTGTGCTCAGGATGGGTTTGCTCCAGCATGAGCTCTTGTACCTCACATCGACCTAATTTATCCCGTGAGTCAAGGAGTAGAACAAATGTCCCCACAAGGTGGGAAAAAAAAATGACACTGACAGATGCAGATGTTTCCTTCAGATCTGGTATGGGGAGAAAATTTGGAAAGAGTCTAGAGCAAAAGTTGCTGAGACAACTGTCACAGTGTAGGCACTGAAAATGTCAAGGGATGGAGGATGACTGTGCCATGTTCCCAGTGCATACATGAGATGACAGGAGAGCTGTGTTCTGCCAGACTCCCCATCCCGCAGCTGAGCGATGCACACCTGAACCCTAGGATGAAGACACAAAGGAGGAGCACCCGGGGGAGAGGTCCCTGTTCCTCTGTTGGATGACTATCTCTGTGTCTTTCCTTATGGTGCTTTCTGTATTTTACTGCAAAACTTATCTCTTGTCTGAAAGAACACTTCATAATTTAGTTTGTGATGAGAAGTCATGGGAATCTACCTAGGATTTTCCTGTCCTCCAATAAGCAAGATTGAACAGTAGCTTCCAAGATTCTGCAGCCAAAGACCAATATGATTGCAGTTTTGTGAAAAATGTAGAATAGACTAATTACAAGGACATAAGATGAGTGGATCTAGCAGCAGGGGAGAAGGGAGGAAAGACCTTTGCGTATTGAAAATGTCTTGGAACTGGACAGTGGTGAAGGTTGCACAACATTGCAAATGAATGAGAATGCACTGAAAATGCAGCAAGTTGATCATTTTAAACAAGACTAAAAGCTTAAATTTTATTTTAAATAATTCTATCATTGACCTGTCTCTGGAAAATAAGAGTAACAATAAATACAATAATAACTAAACCTGTAAGGGAGAGGAATTGCAGGTATGGGTCAAGAGTTGGCCTCAAGTAGAGCTCAAGAGATAGTACTTGCTGTGGAGCCACCAGGAGCTGCAGCTCTGCAGGTGGTGGAGAAGGGGTTTCAGGTCCTAGCTCTTGCTGTGGGGTCAGAGCTGGTGAGGGAGCTGCAGTTGCAGTTGGCACGAGGTCTGCAGGTGGGACATCAGTGGGGGCTGGAGCTGGCACTGCAGTTGCAAGAGGGGGAAAGATCACCAACTTTTCTTGTTCCCTTCTGGGCAAAACCCTCTGCCTGTCAGAGACAGCTGTGTGCACCGACACAGCTCCAGGAAGTCCTCCCAGGCTGCAGCCCCCTACTGACTGCTGAGTGTCTCAATGTTCATGGGTCACTCAACAGCTCACAGCCTTGCTGTGTTTCAAGGCCTGTATCCTCTCCACAGTTCCATTCTACAGCCCTCTCACCCTGGGGCTCTTCATCAGAGGACTCAGGAGGCACCAGGTGGTCCTGGAGAAGCTCATCCTGGGGATGCACCTGGGATTTCAGCTCCACCGAGGAGTCAAAGACAGAAAAGGTGCACCTGGGGAAGACAGGTAGGCAACAAGGTGAGAGGCCTGGCCTTTAGATCCACACTATCTTCCCAGGGCACCTGTCAGTATGAACACGGGGGCCTCCTGCCCAATCTGTGCAGTGCCAGGTCTACAAGCTCCCCACCCTGAAAGGGACAGTGCAGTCCCAGGCAGCCCTGACAGGCTGACAGAAGGCTCCGTGGGAGTCAGTCCCTGTTTAGTGGTGTGATGGCTCTGTTTCTTCAGGAAAGCCTGACCTCTGCCTCTCCTCACTGGCAGATCAGCTCCATGAGGACAGGGATTGGTATCTGCTGTGCCCTTGCCCTCAAGGGCACAGGGCTGCTGCATTAATATGTGAGATGTGAGGGGTCAGTAGGAGTCTGTGAGTAGGAGTGAGAGCTGAGTCTCTTGCTCATGCAGTAATGGGTCGCTCAGTTCTCTGTGTCTTTTCTGGCCACACTTGCACTGCTTGTATCCACATCTGTGGAGGCCAGGAAAGGGTGGAATCTACCTTAGTGTGAGAAATATCTGAACTGTTGCCCAGGGTGACTTTGTGGCCCCCAACATTGAAACCCAAAAGGGCAGTGATGGCATCTGCTCTGCTTCTAGGATCATGGTCAATGTTTCTGCACATAGTGTCTCTTCATGTACATTCATGGATTGAGGGCACCCACCTGCTCTTGTTATCCTGGAAGTCCTGCCCCAGGGTCTCCACTGGGGTGTGGGGAATCCCTGCCTGCACCATGCTTACTGTGCAGACCTCTGCCAAGCTCTTGGTTGACTGATTTCCAATCTGTGATGAGACAGTAGAGTGTCATGGAATTAGTGTCCCCTCCCCCATTACTTCCCAGTAGAGTTTGAGGCTAAAGCAAGCAACAGTGACACTCCAAATGGTCCATATAGGCTCATGCCAGAGGGGGCACACGAGGGGCCCAGCAGAAAAGGGATTGTTATACTAAAAGTTGAATTTCAGAAGGAAGCCTACAAATACTAGCATTATGTAACCAGCTTATTAGCTGCGTACAGGATGTATATAACTCCATGCATGAAGAACAACAGCCCATGTGTCCTGAAACAACCTCCCCTTGTAGAGGTGAGAAAACAGAGTCCCATCCTAGGTGGCCCAGTCCTTTATGAGGTCACACAGAATGTTCCCCAGGTTTCTGATGAAAGGCAACCATGAAAGAATCAGGTCTGGTTTCCTTACCTAGTAAGGCAGAGTGGCTGTGTTCACCGTCTCCCTTATACAATGTCATTTAGCCAATAGGGACCCCATCCTGTGACCTGCAGGGCCTGCATAAGTTCTGTGAGACAGCAAGTGCCAGAGAAATGACAGAGTAGCATGGGCCTGATGTTTTGGGTTGAGCTCGCCTCTGCAGATGTGATGCTGTGTAAGAGCTGGAGACAGGGTGCCAGGACAGTCGGGACAGTGCCCCATGGACTCCTGGACCCAGGATTTACGATGAGGTGAAATGCCAGAATGAAATCGTGTCAGGAAGTGAAGTGACTTAGTGTCCATGTTCCTATTCTGATGCTCCCACCAACGTGAAGACAGTGACAGTGCACCTGGCCAAGTGCGTGGCTGAGTGGAAAGAATGTTGAGGTTGAGAAGAAGAGACCCCAGACTCTTTTGGGACCAGGACCATGGGCCCTCTGTTTATCAAGCTTTGGAGGAGGTGCTGAAGTTGTTATTTAGCCCCAAAGGTCCTCTCAGTTCTCCTCTGTTCACACTCACACCCTGCACCTGAGCGGGCCTCTGTTGTTACTGTGGGGCCCACTATCTGGTGTAGGCACATGGCATACAGGCCCAAGGCAACCTGCTCCAGGCCATTGTGCTACATACAGCTCTGTGGGGACAATGCCCAGCAGTTGGTAGGGAAGCATGAGGGTGTGCTAGACCATAATTCATTTTTTTTAAACTGTATATCCTTTTATTGGTACATTTTAGGTATACAATATAATGACATTCATCATAGGAAATTTGCACCTTTACATACTCTCTTGGTTCTTATTTTGTCCCCCTTCCCCTGCCCTCCTTTCAACCCCTCTCTCCCTCCCTATTTACAAAGATATTGTTTCCTTTTTTTCATTGTCTCATATTAATTCCATTCCCTTCTTTCCTTACCCCTCCCCCTCCCGCTTACCCTTCCCCTTTGCCCCTTTTTTCCCTATTTCACATTATCTCTATTATACCTTTTAGCCATTATTTACACTTTCACGGCAGGGATTATTACAACCCCCAACTTGAAACTATACTACAAAGCTACTGTGATAAAAGACAGCACGGTCCTGGCAAAGAAACAGACTTGAGGACCAGTGGAACAGATTAGAAGATGCTGAAACAACTCCAGACACACTCAGCCACCTCATCTTTGACAAAGGAACCAAACACCCTCACTGGAGGAAGGATAGCCCCTTTAATAAATGGTGCTGGAGAAATAGGGTTTCAACTTGCCAAAGACTAAAACCAGACCTATATCTCTCACCATGCACTAAACTAAAATAGAAATGGATTAAAGGTCTAGATATTAAAACAGAAATGCTGAACCGGCTGGAAGAGAGGTTAGGTAGAACTCGTGAAGACAGCGTAGGAAAAGATTTTATGAATAAAACCTCAGTTGCCCGTGAACTACCACAAAAAATCCACAAGTGAATTCTCTTCTCACTAAAAAGCTTCTGCACAGCAAGAGAAACCACCAGCAGTGTGAAGAGACAACCTACAATGTGGGAACAAATTTTCATCAGTGGTCCATCAAACAAAGGTCTGCTATCATGAATCTATAAAGAACTTAAAAGAATCAGACTTCCCAAATTTTAGACCCAATCGAAAAATGGGCATCTGAAATGAATAGAGCATAATTTGTGCAGTTGTTGCTCCAGATAACCTTGTGCTCCCCACACAACCAATAGACATGTCACAGGCTTCTGCCTCAGGAGGACAGGAGATGCCAATGAGGCTGGGGACAAACACTTGGGCTCTGCCTTTCTCCTGCTGCCTGCCCTGTCCAGGGTAGGAATATGACAGGACCCTATGCTCACAGCCTCCCAACACCTGGTCCTATCCAGGAGGACTTCTCTCAGGACACTGTCCCACCCCCAGCCATGACACAAATACACTGAGGATGAAGTGTTGGTTGTTTAGGGGGACTCACAGTGGTGATCGGTTCTAAATATACCTGTCCAGGTATCAGTGGCTCCAAGTGCCTGGTGGCTGAACCTAGGGACACCTGCCCTGGTCTCTCTCTTGTCTCTGGGCATCTAGGGGCTGGGTCTGGTGAGACCTGCCCTGTGCTGCCCATGACTGTTGGGTGGTTCCTGATGAGGGTCCTGAAGCTTCTGGGCTGAGTGAACCATCCTCTCGTTGCCAAGTGGTTTCCCTGTGTAGGGTCCTGAGGCTGTGACCAGGAGGCCTGGGAAAGCAGGACAGCATGTTCGCTGCTGGCTGTTTTCAGCCAAGTGACTGGGGAGGCAGCTGTTGCTAGACTGTGGTGCCTGGTGACAGGGCTCCAAGTTCTGTTTGGACCTGTCACCAAGGAAGTGAGGTCATGTGCTGGGGTCCTTAGCTGAGCCCTCCTATAAGAAGACACTTACTGATAAGAAGCTCCCCATTCTTTTCACAGTGGAACAAATCTGTGTGCTTCTTAGAAACACCAAATGTTTAACTAGAAAAGCTGCCTGTGGTTTTAGACTCTGGTGAACTTTGATGATTTAGTGCAATAAATACGTAGATGCTTAAATGTGGCAGGCACAGTGCAAAGTGTGCTTTTCCATTCAGAGGGTCCATTCTCTCTGAAGATGCAGGGCTCACTGTCATCACTTGAGATCTGTCAGATTTTAGGACCATTTTCCTTCATGAGTTGATTTCAGTTTCATTTCAATTCCAATAGGGAGCAAGGAGTTGTTCTAAAAGTCTCCATCATAATTTTCCTCAAAGGGCATAAAAGTTTTAAATGATAACCCCTGCATACCTAGAAGTAAAGGATCCATAGCAAGTTTAAACTTCAGGTACATATGGATGATTACCTATTCATACAGAGATATTCAACTCATTCATAAACTGTAGTACTCAGTACTATGACAGTGTGTGAGTAAGGACAGCAGGCGGTATTTGCAAGGTGAAATCTTTTTAAATCTGTAGAGATCATCACCGCAATGCTGATGAAGGACACATGCACACATCAGCTGGAAATTTTTCTTGTGGCTGCTGTTATCACTTCCTGTCCTCCCATCCCAAGCAGACCATGTGCTTGGTGTCCCTGGTGGATCGTTTGCCTTTTCTAGAGATGATGGAACTGTAACCCTTCAATAGCAGTGTTCTTTGGTAGGTCTTATTCAAGCAGTGTCACCATGCTGCGTCCCCCCTCTGCCACTGCTTGTCAAGTGGCGAAGCCATTGCACGCCATTGTGTGGATGAACCACAACTTGTTCATGCATCCATCTGCTGATGGCCATTTGTTCTGTTTCCAGGGTTGACCATTCCCATACACATGTTTGTAGGGACATAGAGTTTTATTTCAAAGGGAAAATACTTAGACGTGAAATTGCTGGATCATATTGCTGGTATATGTCTGACTTAGAAATTGTTGAAGTATCTTTTGAAGTAAGTAAAAGCATTGTTTGAGGGGTTTTGCTTTGTTTTGTTTTGGTGAGGATTGTGAAACAGTGTCCTTGAATTTTTAGTGTTTTCTGATTTGATTTTGTGTAATCAGCCTGAGAATAAGCTAAGAATGTTATATAAAACTAAATAGCTGTGTTTTGGAGAAAATTTTTTAAAGGAAAGGATAAAAATCACCTATAATTTTACCAACCAAAGCTCTGCCAGTTTTCCTTGCTTGCATATGTGCTTTGGCCAATGCACCTTCCATCAGGTTTACTACCATGTAGACATTGGTCTACTGTTAGGTATTTGCATTATTTCAAATTTTAATTTTTAACCTTTTGAGATGGCTGCAAATATACTACTAAATATATCCCGTAAGGACTTGGATATCTTAGTACGAAGAAAATTTGATCATTCTTTTTCTGAAATTTTTCTTTGTTTGTTTTGGACTAGGATCTGAACCAGCAGTTTCTTTTTCATTGTTTTTTTCAAAACACTTTCTTTATTTTTCATTTTAATGTAACACAAGTAGATATTAATAAATAAAGTATGAAAACACTTCTACAGATAAAAATTTCACAATGGAAAAATAGAGAATATCAGTGGTTATTATACTATGTTCAGTGATCTCAAGGATTTCTACATGAGCTATATTATCATGCACTTTTAACATTTGTTGTTTTTTTTTAAATTTTGAGACAGGCTCTAACTAATTTACTCAATGTTTCAGGTTGGGTTTAAACTTGATATACTCCTTCCTTAGTCTCCCACAGTGCTGGGATTATAGGTATAGGATATTACTGGCAATTGACAATAATTGTAGATATTTATGTGATACAATGTGCTGTTTTGACCTATGGCTATTTTCTTGAAAGATTTAATCTAGTTAATATATCTACCACCTTGCTTACCTACAATTTCTTTCACAGTGACTATGATTATAGTTCCCATTGTTTAGCAGTTTTGAATGGTATACTTCTTATTTACTGTGGTCACCGTGCAGTTCAGTAGATCATGAAAAATTTCTCCTCCATTGTGACTGAGACTTTGTATCCTTCGATGAATATTTTCCTTTTCCCTATCCCTTTTGGAATTTGATCTTTT
>NW_004624877.1:27556-45854 GCF_000247695.1 Heterocephalus glaber
GAGATCCACCCTGCAGGCATTCTTCACACATCATGTATTTTCTTTGTGATCAGATTCCTTGACCTCTTTCCCTGTGGACCCAGAGAGACCCAGCTGAGCATCCCCAAAGCTTTCTCTGGTTCCCATGGCCCACACTGATCCAGCAGACCCTCTACATGGAGGTTAGGGAGGGTCCCGGTTCCTTCCTATGTCAAACAGTGCTGTGAACAACAGTCTTGAAATCTTAAAAGGTTGCGCTGCTCTCTATGTGGGATAAATCTCTAGCCTTGGCCCTGTGAGGTACAAGGACACATGTGTGGACCTCTGATGGGAGCTGCCGAACAGAGCTCTGCTCTGCCGCCTACATTCTCACCAGTGCTGTTCAGCACCAGCCATAAAAACTGCCAGTCAGATGGGGACACAGGACATCTCAGCGATGTGTGCCTGTGTGAATCCACATTGAGAGACTGAGCATTTCATACATTGTTGGCTGTATGTGGTTGTTCCCTTTTGAATTAGAAGAGTTTGTCTTCTCTCTCACAAAGTGGACTTGTGAGACCTGTTTGTACCCCTGCAATATAGACCCTCTATCTGGCTGTGGGTTCTAAGGTACGCTTTTCTGGTGTAAGTTAACTTTCTAATTTCCACGTTTTCTTCTTCCAGTTTTACCTGAGGGAAGAGTCTGTCTTTTTTTCCCCTGCCTTATAACACTGGAATCATAGAAAAGCTCTTCCAACATCAAAGGATGATGGCATTTACTTTTACTGAAAACTCTCTGGGTTAGGATTAGGGTTAGGGTTAAGCTCCCCCCTGCTAACCTCCTCTCTGAGTAAAAAGGTTTTTTAACCTTTGAATTCCAGACAGTTGATCCTTCTCCCTGTCACACTGTTGTGATCCTTGTGCAGGACTAGATCTCACTACTCATCCCTGCCAGGCATCAATGTCAGCTCAGCGAGGCCTTCCCAGCTGCCCCCATCGTCATCTCAGCCCTCTCTCATGGCACCTGCTTTAGTGGGTTATAGCACTTGGTCTTCCCTTTCACTGCATTCTTTAGTGCTTTGTCCATCTCCTTGTCCAGGCTCTGAGCTTCTGAAAGGCAAGGACAATGTTGGCCTTTTTCTGTGCAGATTCTAGGCCTAATTCAGTCCTAGGAACAAGGTGAGAGTGTGAGGCATTTGAATAAATTAGAACATCTCAGAACTATTGTGGTTTTGTTTGTCTTGTTTTTCACTTTTTGTTTGTTTGCTTTGCTACTGGATATTAAACCCAGGGTTGCTCTACCACCAGCCTACATTCCAAAGCCCAAGTTTTGTAGGCTGCGCTCAAATTTGCAATCCTCTCTGTTTCTGCTCATAACAGAAAAGTCAGTTTTCATTGGTGGCCTGAATGGCCAGAATGGCCAGATCGCCTCTGATGTCTCTCCCTGGCTCCAAGTTCTCAAATAGAGCCGAGTAGACACAGCCTCCCCTGGTGGGCCAGCGAAGAACTGCACCTAAGGAGGAAAAACCACCACCCAAGACAGATATTTGCTTCAGTGACTCGAAAGCCTCAGCTAACCAGGACCCGTGGGATCCAAGGCCATCAGAAGGAAAATGTGGGTGTTGAAGGAACTGAAAGAACAGTTGAATGGCTGGAGTGGAGGGAACAAGGGGAAAGAAGTAGGAGATTAAAACAAGAAAGCATTTATGTACATTTTCCAACAATCTTCTTAAGGCAAAATTGTGACCATGTGTGTATAACTAAAATCATTTTTAATATTTTGCCTATGAAATATTTTGGGAATAAACTTGCTTTGTACATTCAGTTTCTGAAAGATAAAGTGCTTTGTATTTTGTTGAAGTCAGTATTTTGTACCAACATTTATAGTGATCCACTTATGTTTAGTGATGAAACCAAACATGAACATGCTGTTTTTGTCAGTTGAATGTGGAAGGAATTTTTTACTAGAGACGAAAAGCAGTCTTCCGAGCACAATATTAACCCTAAGGGTTTTATCACTGAGCTGCTCATATCATGAACTTTCATGGCATAAATTTGGGGTGCCAGGAATACTTTCCATGTTGGATACTGAGTTATTCTAATGCTTTCTAACCCAGGGCAGTAACTCCTTGGGCTTGTCACTGCTCCTTCTCAGACTCATGCTGGTTCCTCAGCATGGTTCTGTCACAGTAACAGTACTCCCTCCCCCCACCTTTAGAGCTATCCCCACCTACCTTGTTTTTCCAGCCCTCAAATGACATGGCACCCTGTTGAACTTTTCTTCCCAGTGTCAGCCCATGTTTCAGGATCAAAGCTGTCCTCTTTGGAGATGGATGATGTCTCTCCTCTAGTAATACAGTGGTTCCTAGTTTGTCCTTCCCCTTCCCCTCTATTAGCACAGGCAGCTATTGCTGCAGTATTAGAACACAATAAGCATTGGGAAACTGAACCTCCTCTGAGGGCCTTGATGTTCCCACATTTCTCTATGGTGGACAACCCCACTTTGCTCAGTACTTTAGCCATATTCCAGAAATATACCCTTTCTTGTAGACATTTTAAGGTCCACCATTTTGGGGGCCCACACCACAATTCCACCTTTTCATATGTTAGCATGGAATCTTGGTAAAATCTGACCTTTGAGACTAAAGAAATTGAATTGGGCAGAACACTTAGGCTTGACTCTTGAGTGTCTCCTTTTAATATGGAATGTTTCTGGGCCAGTTCATCCCAGCTCTTATTGATTCATATGATATGTTACCTTCACTTTGCATATTATGTGTAAATTAGAAAACAAAAAATGTGTGGATAACATTGTATGAAATAAACCTGGTCTTATGTTTTTCTCTAAAAAAAATAATAATAGGCAGGCAGTTAGGTCGTGTAGATCATTGGAAAGACTCTAGGTTTTTAATTGAAGTGAGATTGATGTGGGGGCATTGCTTTAGGTTTTTCAGTAGAGAAAGGACAGGATCTGCAGTGTGCTGTGAAATCATCTGTTAACATAGTCTTCCAAGGGCCATCTCATTAGCATAAACTCAAGTATGGTCAAAAGGAGCATATGGTGAATAACAAATGATGTTCTTCATTTCTATCATTCAGATAATTCCAAAGATTTTCAGAGCTCTGTGCCAGAAAATGAGGATGGAGACCAAATATGTATTTCTCTCATGTGTCTATTAAAATAGTCATGTGTTTGTGTTGTTTATGCTATTAGTATGATGCATCACTTTAATTGAATTTTGGATGTTAAGCTAACCTGCACTATGGGGACAAATCTCACATGATGTAGTGTAAAATTATTTGTTACTAAATTGTGAGAATATTTTTTGAAGATTTTTGCATTGCTAGCCATAAAAGACGTCTCTTGTTTTCTTTTTGTGTCATGCCTTTGTTTTTGATACACTGCTTCCACTGGATGAGCTAGAAAGTGTTCTGTACTCTTTTATAGTTTGGAAGAGCTTGCAAAGAATTTATATTAATGATTCAATTATTTGATAGAATTAACCAGTGAAATAATTGTCTTGGTCTTATTTTGTTGGAGGTTTTACAGTCACTAATTCAATCTCGATATGTTATGTTTATCTGTATTTGTCATTTTTTCTTGCATCAGTTTTATAGCTTGTATCTTTCTAGGAATCTATATATTTCACAAGTTATCTAATTTGTTGGCATATGGCTGTTCATAATATTCACTTATGATACCTTTTATTTTGGTAATTTTTTCTTTTGTAGCACTGGGGATTGCACCCAGGGTCTCATGCATGCTAGGCAAATGCTGTACCACTAAGCTACTCCTCCAGTTTTTCCTCCCTTTAAAAACATTTAGATTTAGCTCAGTGGTTCCGGCGCCTGCCTTGCAAGCACAAGGTCCCAAGTTTGATCCCCAGTACCAAAAAAACCTTTTTTTGTGTGTGTCAAGGTCTTGCTAAATTGGTCAGGCTGCCTTTGAACTTGTGATCCTCCTGCATCAGTGTCCTGAATAGCAGGGATCACACGTATGTTCCACTATGCCTGGCATTTCCTTTTTTTCTTAGTCTAGTTAGTTAATTTTGTTGAACTTTAAAGGGACCAACTTTTGATCTCATTGAGTGTTTTCTATTGTTTTTATGGTCTTTTATTTATTTTTTTTCTCTACTCTTTATTAGGTCCTTCTTTCTGCTTGCTTTGGGTTTGGTTTGATCTTATTGTTCTTCTTAAGATGGAGGCTCAGGTTATTGATTTGAGATATTCTTTACTAATAGAGACACAATTACCATTTCCTTCTGAACATTGCTTTAGTTATATCTCATGCATTTCAGTATGTTGTGTTTTTGTTTTTATCCATCCTGAGCTATTTTCTAATGTATGTTATGATTTTCATAGACTTATTAGTCATTTAATAGTGTATGGTGTTTATTTTTCCACACATTTGTGAGTTTTCTGACTTCCTAATGTTATTGATGTCAAATTTCATTCCATTGTGGTCAAACATCATGCTTCATATGATTTCAATATTTTTAAATTTAAATAAAGCCTGACTTGTGGCTTTCCACATGGTCTATCCTGGAGACTGTTCTATGTTCATTTGTCAAGAATATGTATTCTACTGTTGCTGGGTGAAGTGATCTAGCAATGTCTAGTTGACTTGTAGTGTTGTTCAAGTCTTTTATATCCTTATGGATCTTCTATTTATTTTTTCTTTCCTTTATTGAAAATGGGATATTGGAGACTCCAATAATGATTATTGAATTGTCAATTTTTTCCTTCAGTTTTGCTTTGTGTATGTTTGGGCTCTTTTAGGTAGACCATATGTTTATAACAGTTATATTTCCTATAGGATTGATGATTTTAATATTATAAGTATCCTATTTTATCTCTAGTAACTTTTAAAAAGAATCTATGTTGCTTCTTATTAGTATAGCCCCTGGAGCTCTCTCATGGTTGCTCTTGCATGGTATGTATCTGTACTTTTTTTCGTCTTTTTAAACTTTCAAACTATTTATATCTTTGAATTCAAAGTACATCTCTTGCACTTGAGTCTTATAGTTGAATCCTGTTTCTTTAAAATCTACATTGATAATCTGTCTTTTGATTGGATTGTCTAATATATTTTTATTCTACTTTTATTAATATGATTTGATTTTTGTCTAATGTTTTGTTTTCTGTAAGTCTCATGTTTTTTCTTTCTTGGTTTCTTCATTGTTTTCTTTTTTATTAAGTGAATTTTTTTATTAAAACATTTTAATTGCTTTGCTGATTTTTAAATTTATAGTTTTCAAGATGTTTTCTAAAAATTGGTTCAGGGCTACAATATACATCATAATTTATCAGAATCAATGTCAAATTTACACTATCTTAATTCCAGTGAGATACAGAAATATCACACCTGTATAGCCCTATTTCCTACTCACTGTTTTTTACACTGTTATACTTTATGTTTCATATATGATAAAAACTGTCACTACATTGTTATAATTATTACTTTTTATAGTGTATAACTTTTAGAGAAGCTGAGAGATCAAGAGGAGCAAGGATGTATTTATAGAGTTTCTTTTATTTGCCATTCCTGGTTCTCTTAATTTCTTTCTATGGCTCCAAGTTACCATCTGGTATTATTTCCTTACTTCCATACAGATTTTACCACCCATCTCCTTTGTACTGTTATTATTAATTGTATTTGTATATATTATAGGCCCAATACACCTTCCCCACCCCACACACATTATTATGCTGTTTTTCTTGTTGTTTTGTCTTGTTTTTTGGTGTTGGAGATTGAAACTAGGGACTTACACATGTGCTACCTCCTCAGCTCCTGGCAAATGTTTTTAAGTCAGTTAGGAGGAGAAAGGAGAAAACAACACTGAGATTCTACCTCACCCCAGAAAGAATGGCTGCTATCAAGAAATCAACCAATAACAAATGCTGGCAGCGTTGTGGGGAAAAATGAACCCTTCTCCACTGTTGGTGGGAGTGCAGACTGGTGCAACCACTGTGGAAATTAATATGGCGTTATCTCAAAAAACTAAGATCAGAGGTCCCATTTGACCCAGCTATTCCTCTGCTGGGTATCTTCCCAAAATAAATAAAAGAATCATACCACAGTGATATATACTCACCCATGTTTATAGTGGCAGAGTTTGTAATAGCTAAAGCTTGGAAACAGCCCAATTGCCTATCAACTGGAGACTGGAAGATTTAAAAAAAAAATAAAATGGAGTACTACTCGGCCATGAAGAACAAGAAACTAGAGATATTTATAGCTAAATGGAAGCACATTGAGGCGATACTCTTTTTTTTTTTTTTTTTTTTTTTGGTACCGGGGATTGAACTTCAGTCCTTGCGCTTGCGCAGCAGGCAGCAAAACCACTAAGCTAAATCCCGGGCCCTTGAGGCAATACTCTTAAGTGAACTAAATAGGACAATGTGAAAATACTGAATAGTTTCTCTGGTGTGAGAAACTGAAAGTGTAAATAAGGGTCAAAATGTATAATTGATAATGTGAAATAGGAAGAAAAGGTCTAAAGGAGTAGGGGAAGTGAGAGGGGTAGGGGAAAGGAAAGAAGGGAAAGGAAAAAATATGAGAAAAGGAAAAAATGGAAGCAAAGTCTTTGTAAATAGGGAGGGGTGGAGGGGTTGAAGGGAGGACAGGGAAATGGGGAAAAGCAAGAACCAAGATACATCATGTAAAGGTACAAGTTCCCAATGATCAATGTAACTGTATTGTATATCTAAAATGTACCAATAGATGTAATAAATAAAAGAGGAGAATGAAGAAATACATACTTATGCTGTTTTTTATACTTACATAAAGACCTTCAGTAGAGATTTTTGTTTTTTCTAAAAATTTAATTTAAACAATTAAAAAAATTTTAACCTAGAATTATTTGGTTTTGAAACATATTTTTGCTGGATATAATATTTTTAGTTGACAGTTTATTTTTTTTTCAGTACTTTGAATAGGGCCAGCTCTCTGCCTTCTGGTATCTGTTATTTCTGATTAGAAGTCAACAGTTAGTCTTACTGAGATTCCTTTGTGTGCAAGGAACTATTTTTCTCTTGCAAAATTTTGTTCTGCTTGCAAAATTTTCTTTTCTCTTTCAACATGTTGGCTATGATGTAACTGAATATGAATCTTTGTATTTGTCCTACTTGGAGTTAGGTGAGCTAATTGTTTGCAAAGATTTGTTTTTAAAACAATCACATTTGGGAAGTTTTCAGTCATTACTTCTTCAAATACTTCTTTTTTTCTAGTCCTTTACTCTCTTTACTTCCTCTGGTATTATCTTTATGCACACTTTTGTGTGGATAATTGCATTTTTTCCTTGCAGATCTGTTTATTTTTTCCTGAACGTCTTTTTCTCTATGGAGTCTTTCTTCTGTCAGTTGAAATTTACAACTGAACCCTTCTAGTAAATTTTTCATTTTAGTTATTTATATTTTTCAATTCAAAAATTTCCATTTGGTTCTTTTTTAATAATTTATGTCACTGTTGATATTCTCTATTACATATGGCATTGTCCTCATATCTTCCTTTAATCCTTCAAGCAATGCTTCTCTTAGCTATTTGAACTATTTGTAGTACAGGTTGAGTATCCCTTATCTGAAATGTGTGGGTCTACATGTGTTTCAGATTTCAGTTTCTTTGGGGGGGGCTGATATTTACATATACATAATGTAATATCTTGGAGAGGGGACCCATGTCTAAACAGGAGATTCATTTATGTTTCATAAACATCTTATACATGTATCCTGCAGGCAATTTTACACAGCAAATTTCATGTGCCTGCATTTTGTTCCTGACCATCTCACAAAATCTAGTGTAGAATTTTCCACTTGTCATATCATGTCAATGCTCAAAAATTTTCAGATTTTGGAGCATTTTGGATTTTAGATTTACACATTAGGGATATTCAACATGCAGGTGCTCCAAAATCTTTGCAAACCTTAAAGGCAGTTTCTTGTCTCCTTAAAGGCAGTTTCTGTCTTCATCTCAAATCTTTTTTGTTTGTTTGCTTCAAAACTGGGCATTTTGGATAATATATTGTAACAACTCTGAATACTGATTTTCCCTCCTAGAAGGCTTTGTGCTGTTGTCATTTTTTTTACTTGATCATTTATTTGTCTTGTGACTTGGTTAAGCTTGTTCAGTGAAGTCTATTTTCCTATGCCATTGCATAGTCTTTGTTTGCAGTTCACAGTGATCACATTCATCATGGGAAATTTGTACAAGTACATAACACGTCTTAATTCTTTTTCTGGTCTCCTTCCCCTACTGTCGCTCCAACCCTTCTCCTCTCCATTTGCAAGAGCTCTATTTCCACTTTCCCCCCTTCAATTCATTTTTTCTTTAAATCCTTATAAATCAGACACACAAATTTAAATGCCTTTAATAGTTTTCTGAAACTATGGTCTCGGGCATGCTCACTCCAGGGATGATCGTTTAGCCAGGCTCAGTTGGACTTTCTCTTCCTCCGATGTCCCTGTAAGTTTCTGTCTGGTCTACCTATTGTTCTTTAGTAATTGAAAGCTGATTGCTCTATTGTTTTCAACAGTCCTTGCAAATACAGTACATTGCTCCACAGTCTGATCCAATTAAAGTCAGTCCTTTTTCAGGGCAGGAATTTTTGAGGACAGATTTTGAGGCTCATTTCAACTTCGTGAAGGCTCTTAGCTGCCTCCTTGTCTTTCCTAGTCATCTCTATTAAACTTATAGCTAATCTACCATTGTTCTCCTGGAGCTATTTGTCCCCTCTAAATGCTCACCAACAAAACCTTTACTGTTGATGAAAATGACCTTGGAGTTGCACTCCCACACTTTCTCTTGCAAATAAAGCCAATCTGCTCTGGTAGAAATATGGAGCTCAACTCTCTGTTCTGACTCTTCCCCAGGGCACCTCTGCACCATTGCTTTGGGGAATGTCTAGGTTCATTTGTGCAGTCATACTAGACTACAACAGACTGGGTAATTTATAAAGACCAGAAATTTATTTCTCATAGCTCCCACAGTTGGGGACTGGGATGTCCAAGATCTAGGTGTTAGCAAATTTGGTGTTGGGGAGCCTAGTCTCCATTTTCAAGATGGCCCTTTAAATGTTACATTTTCCAGAGGGGAAAATGTTACATTTTCTCACATGGCAGAAGAGCAGCCCATTTTTGTGGTGGCATTACTTCACTTATTTAGGTGAAGTTTTTATGATCTAAACACCTCCAGCCAAGCCCCACCTCCCAACACTTGCATTAGAGATTAAGTTTCCAACACAGGAATTTTGGGGGACATTCAAACCATACTAGGGTAATAATCTACTTTTGGAATGAGATTGTTATTGGAATTAAGGTTTGTGCTGTTCAACTGAACACTTGGGAGACAGAAGTTAGTGGGAGGGAATAAACTTATTAAAAGCCGGATTTGAAGTTAGAAGGGCTTCCTTTTCACTTCAGATTTCTATCTCAGGGGCCTCAGGGAAGTGAAGGGCTTTTATGTGAGAAAAAGTATAGTCAGACAATGGGCAGGAAACCCCTATGCTGGGCTGGGTGGCATCTTTCTCTCCAGACTATAGTGCTCTTATCTTCTCTTAATTACTGGGGCCAGCAAAGTACATTTCTTTTTGGACAGACACATTACTTTTCTGTAAATCAGTTATATGAGCTGAGGAGAGAAGAGGCTGTTACAGAGGTCTTTCTTTACAATTTAGAATATTATATGAAAGGGTTGGGTCATTAAAAGATTAGGAAACTATTAAGCAAAAGACTGGGGAGAGAGGAGAAAGTAGTTCTGCTGAGGACCTCTAAGGAGGTTCCATTACAATATCCTTGCTCTATGAGAACAGGGATGGGAATGTGTGGTAATCTCTGGTTTTCTTAGCTTTGGTTCTCTCTCTCTCTCTCTCTCTCTCTCTCTCTCTCTCTCTCTCTCTCTCTCCCTCTCCAGAGACTGCACTCTGCAAGTGTAGTAGGGTTTGGATACAATGGGACCAAATATGCTTGGCTTGTGTGTTTGGGTAGAGTTTGCACCCTATGAATGTGGGTGGGTGGGTAGAGGAACGGAGCCCCAGATTTCATCCTTCTGCAACAGAGCTTCTGAAACATCGAGCCTTTGGGGAAGGATGGGAACAGCTGTCAGTATGGTTCTCTCAAGGGAAAACTATCTCCATGGACCAAGAGCAAGAGGAGAAGAAACTCTGTTCTCAGCTTCATCTGCCCAGTGTAGAGCTCCAGTCACACAGAATGGGGATGAGTGTGGCATGTAAGGACAGTGTGTTAGATACTACAGATTCTGCTTTACTGAAATTTGGTAGAGGTTTTTTTTTTTTTTTGGTACCAGGGATTGAACTCAGATCCTTCTGCTTACAAGGCAGGTGGTGGAACCACTGAGCTAAATCCCTGGCCCCAGGTAGAGTTTTTTTAATAGACATTTTTCTCTATTTGCTTGTCTTTAGAAAAATTTTGAGAGACTTTAGATGGTTGTTTTATAAATTTTTTCAGTTGTGACTGTTGCACTGAAGGGGGTTATGGAGAACTTCTCAGACTGTACTCCAGAGAGCTTCTTGAATGCCACCATGACTGACCTTGTTTCATTCATTCTCTTCTAATTAATTTAAAAAAAATCAATTTAATTGCTTTGAACTTTCCATGTACACAAGCTCAAATAATTGCAACTTTCTAAATAATTCTCTCTTTAAATAATTGTAACTTTCCATATTTCTTTGAGAATTTTAGTTCTTTTCTATTTACTGAATTAGATAAAGGCTTCCAAATCATGGCAAACAATACTGGTTAAAGCAGGTACATTTGTCTACTGTAAAAAATGTCTCCACCATGTGTTTTCTTGCTATAGATAAATTTAATCAATTTAGATACTTCATTTATAGGAGTTTTTATCAAGAATGTGTTGTCTTATGTCAAATACTTTCCATTATCTATGAAGATAATCATCTGAGTTTTCTGTTTATTTTTGACAATTGCATGGATAGATGTTCTAATATTCAATCATCTTCCCATATTTGGGATAAAGTTGATTTGTTTTTGATGAATTATTTTAAAGTATATATTGGAAACATATGTTGAAAATCCTACATTTTACTTTTCATGTTCATTTTTAAATTTGCCTATAATTTTCTTTTCTTGTTTGGTTTTGCTAAGAAGGGTATAGTTTTTCATATAAGGGAAATTGCTTTCTTTTTTTATCCTTTGTTTTTAATGGGGGCACACTTTTATACTATAAGAATTATGTTTGTTTGTTATTATTATTTGCAAGGTGGAGGATCAAACCCAGGCCCTCTTGCATGCTAGGCAAACACTTTACCACTGAGCTATACCCCATCCCTAGCACAAAGGTTAGGTAAGACTTTCTGGTTCTCCTTTCATGTGAGTGCAAAGTTTGGATGGAAGGCTTATTATTTTCTAAATGTCTTAAGTATTATTAGCATAAATAAGCTGTCTATTTTGTTAGGTATTTTTGCACTTGAAATGAATTCATCTCCTGTCTGGGTTTCAAAATTTGCTGATATTGACTTGTTCATAATATTCCTTAAGATTATTAGCATTTCATCTATTCTGTAGTTATCTTTTTATATTCTCCATTGTGCTTATTTGCATCTTCTCTCTTTTTGTTCCTTGACCACTCTTTAAAGTTGTATCTTACTCACCTTTGCTATAAACCAACATTTTGTTTTGCTAACATCTATAATTTTTTCTGATCCTGTACTTCACTGATGCTTATTTTTATATATATTTCTGTTGTCTGTGATTTTTAAATATTTTCACCCAGCTTCCCTGATTAACATGGAGGCAATGATTTCATTAGACTCTTTCATCCTTGGACAGCTTTTGAGATATGCTTCTTGTTAAGAGAACAAAAGTTTTAGAACATAAGAATTATCTATTCTTTTAAAGACAGGTATTAATGTGGTTACCACATTTACCACATCTGTTGTCTTCCCTGACCCCATCCCTAATACTTCCAACATAGTTGGGGGTAGCCTAGCTGGTAAAGTTTCTTTGTCACCTATGATTCTTTTCCTATGTAAAGTGTGGTTCACGTTGAAATCACTGTAATCTTATTAGAACTGCAGAATATTGGGTTCCACTCCAGACTTATTATGCAGAATCTGTGATTTAACATCTTCAGATGAGTCATTTATATATTAAAGTTTGGGAAACACTTGATCTGACACCTTCATTGTGCAAGTTAGAAAACTAAGAGCTGAGAAGTAAAGTAGTTATGCTAAAACTAGGAGCAAGAAGGAGGTTTTCTTAGGAAAATAACAGGAGGGAGATACAGAGAGAGAGGAAGCCAAGGGATAGATGAAAGCAGTGGGAAATGAGAAAAAAATGAGTGGGTAGGAAGGGGCCAGAAAGGTATTTTTCACTCAGGGTAAAGTCCTTCCCAGGCCAACCCCTGGGTATGCTGAGCAGCCCAGAAAATTTTTATTTGCAATAATAGAAATTTGTCTCAGTGCACTTGGTATCAGATTTGAATGGCTGTTCACCAATGCACTCAGATTTCAATAAACCTCAAGTTCTTTCTCCAGCAGTGAGGGCAGCAGTCACAAAGGCTAGCAAATGGGAGCATCTGTCCCATGGCTCTTGAGATGCCCAGGTGTCACAGTCCTAGGACAAGCTGTCTTTTTGTAGCATGGATCCCCTGGACCTCCCACTCATCTGCAGGCTCCTGGGATGTGGATAGCCTGCTGCCTTGAAGATACAGCCATAAATCTGCAGTGACCCTACATTGTCTGTGCACAGAGCTCCTTTCCAGGAACTTAGCAATTATTTATTGCAGCCCATAGAATTCTCTGCAAGGTTTCAGCCCCAGATGCAAGAGATGCATGTTCTATTTCTGTTTGACATCCCATGTCAGAAGTGAGCCCTGGAAGAGGTGTAAGTAATTCAGCATTATATACAGAGGGTGAAGTTATGTGGTTATATATCAACACCAGGCACTGGAAGTCCTTGGAAATCAGGAGAGTATAATTTTAGAGTGAACATAATGAAAATGTTAAAGGAGATCCATTTTTCTCCTCTACTTCTAAGATGTGCTAAAAATAATTGAGAGAATTTTCCAACTGTAGATGAATGTCTTGTGTTGGCGCTACCCACAGTAGGAGGATACTGGTTTCATAGAGAACACCCTAGGTCATAGACTTGACCTCTCTGGATTTCCGAGATCTGAATTTTCAGCCGCACTGTATATATCTTCTAAGAATGTCCTGCCAATAGCACCTTAAACCCAACACACCTGAAACTGCACTCATTATGTTTCTCCCAAATTCCTTCTCCTTTTCTGTTTCATGTCTAGGTTACTAGCACTGTTCACTTCCCCATTGCTCAGGCTCCAAGAAATTGCCATCTTTGACTTATGCCATTATTCTATTCTTCCCATTCACAGATGGCTGGCCCCTATCAATTGTGCCTCCTGAGAGGTTCCCAGGTCCATATTCTTGCTATCCCAACTGAAGCTGTCACACTTCAAGGCTTCCTCTTTCATTTGGACTGCAGTGGTCACAGCCACTTACTCACAGGGGATGCATTCCAAAACTCCCAGTGTTTGCCTGAAGCCCCAGATAGTGCCATTCTTTATGTGTACTGTGATTTTTCCTATATGGTCAACAGTGCTGCCACACAATAGCGGAGTTAATCTGTCCTTCCATGCTTTTTTGTCCTGGTGCCACCTTTGCTTCACTACTTTTGTTCTTTGGGGCCATTATTTAGTAAAATAAGAGTTTTGTAAACACAAGCACTATGATATTACAACAGTTGACCTGATAAGGTAGATGGCTTCCTAGTGACTAATGAGTGGGTAGTGTATACAGCGTGGCCATGCTGGACAAAGAAATGGTTCACCTCTCTGGTACAACACCTAAGACAGCACAAGTCATCACACCACTCAGAATGACATGAAATTTTAGACTTATGTATTGTTTAGACCTCTGAAATTTTCCTTTTAATATATTCCAACTGAAGGTGACTGCATATATCAGAAACTTTGGCAAGTTAAAACTTGGATAAGGGATGTTGTATTGTAATAAGCTCCAAAGGGCTTCCAGGCTCTGTCTCACCATCACTAAGGTTCATGGTGTGAAAGGCCCCGACTGAGCATATCTCTTGCTTTCCCAAATGCTTTCTTTCTCAGGAAGAATAATGAATTCACTTCAGAGCAGCTTGCCGCATCTTTCCACTGGCTCTCTCTTCTCCACACCTTCTGCCATCACGTCCCTCCATGCTGCCTTGGCCATGTCAGCCTACCTGCTCTTCCCGCTGCTCTTACGCTTCTGATGCCTCAGGCATCCTATTTCTCAGACTCTCCTTCACTCTTCTTGTATATAAAAAGTTGCCACTTTTATAATCTTATTATTTCCTCTTTATGGCCCTGGGGATAATGTCTCCTCTGCATTTTGATGAAACATAGTTACCAGCTCATTCTTAAGAATTAAAAATCCATTGATCATTTTTAGCTACAACAATATTATCATTTCGGAAATGAATATATCCAATCTGATGCCATGTTTAAGAAATAAAAAGTCTCTAACTTTATTCAAGGTTGAATATTCTGTCCCCACTTCCATTCCTGCTGTGGTTAGTATAGTAGAGACAGTAATATGTGTGTGTGAGTGTGTGTGTGTGAAATGCGTGCACATCTACACTGGGTTGGGTGGAGAATCAAGAATAGGAAGCTTCTTTTCTGTTTTCCACTCTGTGCCCTGCCACAGATTGCTATCTAATCTTTCTGACTCTTTGGGTCAAATGGGGAAAGAAGGAGAAATGAGGGCTGGGAGAGGCCTGGCATGACTGGTTTTCATCCAATGAGTTCATTATTTCTGACCAAAGAAAGTTAGTAGGTGAACAAGGCTGGCTTCATGTCTGAGGATGCATCTGTGGGTTCTTTAGGGTCTGCATTGCAAATATTCAACTGTGCATCTTGTAGCACATGAAATACATTTTTCCAGGGGCCATTTATGCCTCCTTCTGTTCTTAGGAATCCAGGTCTAATACCACACCCCAGGTTGGAGTCCTCATGTCTCCCCACCCAGATATCTTAGGCAGCATTTAAGTGGTTCTACAAAGTCCTTTTCTTCTATGGCTCACATCTGATCCACTGGAGATATTTGCACTTCTTTGTCCCTAATGTAAGGGACAGGCCTTCCTCTTCTGGTCCATGAGCACAGCTTGTCTCATTTACGGAGAGGCACCATTATAGAGAGGCTGTAAGTTTCTCAGCACAGTCCATCCACTAAGTCATCCAAACTCCAGATGTGCAAGGGAGGCCCCCCAGATGTCTCCATGGAGTCCCTCTGACTAGACTTAGGTGAAAGGAAAATACCCCTTCTAAGAGGCCCCACCACCCATTGAATACTCTTGCAAAGACAATTTCTCCCTAATTTACAATTTTAACTCTTTTGACCTTTGAGTAGGTCAAGGTGGGTTGTGGTCCACAGACTCATTCAATGATCTCCTTTGCAAGACTTGCAGAGTTGGTTCAATTGTTCCTTTCATGGTATGGGAAAACTTGTCTTTGTCATCTTGGGGTGTCCGCTGAAACAGACAGAGCTGTTTGGATATGGTCACCCAAAAGTTGGTGCCAATATTCCCTCCTTAGCCTGAGAAGGCTTCTATCACCCTGGAGTGGAAATCATGGTGATGGGGGTTTCCTGGCCTAAACCAGAAGTAACTTGTTTCTTAAAGGGGAAGGGAAATGCAGCAGGTGCCTCTGGCCAGTGGAGCAGGACCTGTCCTGCAGTGCTCAGACAGATGCAGATGTGTGGCATGCCTACCCAGGAGTGGTCTCTTCATATTTCTAGCCTCACCACTTTCCTAGTACCAGCTGTCTCTGAAGAATTAGGACCACCTCCCTAGGGTATCAAAGCAAAGGATAAATTTATTTGTTTGAGATTCTGGCCTTACTCTGCTGTAATCAGAGAGATCTAGATGGCAGTGACCCCGTTAGTTGTCCTGCAATATTTGGATGCCAAATACACCAGGCCCTGGGCTGAGGATTGGGGATCAAATGATTACAGGGAAACCAAAAGGCAGAAATAGCTCCTACTTTCACGGAACGTGTGATCCCACTAAAGAACAAAAAGCAATTATATTTTTGAGTACTTTCTAAACCAGGGCTGATTGGTGATCCAGAAGCCTAATCCAGGTCATTGATGTGCTTTCTGAGCACATACAATATTTTAAAATAAACTGAATTTGTTGGTGCTGTTTAATAATTGAGAGACATTAGCTTTTAAACAAATTTGTTTTGTTTTGCCCCCTAATTTCTCTTGAAGATCAGCAGATATGGCAACACTGGGCTCTCCTTTTTCCAGAGCAACAACTTTCCAGAGTAGAGTAGCAGCTGCCTTTTAGTGATATGCACTCTCTAGTTTGTCACAGTCTCCCCCGCCCCTCACCCCTATTGATGCTGCTCAGCTTCCTTCACTTACATAGGCTACCTATCCACCCTGTAGAGATTTAAGTTTTTAGTCTGGATCTGAAATAGTCACTTTCAAATTGCTTTCAGGATAAAGATGCTTAAAAATACTTCAAATTAGGCCACGGATTTAGCTTAGTGGCCCCACACTGCCTCGCAAGTGCAAGGTCCTGAGTTTGATCCCCAGTACCGGGGGAAAAAAACAGCAACCTCCAAATATAAGGCAAACCTGGGTATAGTCATTCTTTGGTATCCTCAGAAGATTGGTTCTAGTTTCCACCCACTGTGCCCAGAACATCAAACTGTACAGATTCTCAAGTCCCTTGTATAAAATGGTGTAATATCTGCATATTATCTACATATATCTTCTTTATACATTATCTATTTATTAGTATATGTTTGCAGTACATAATGATTACATTCATTGTGGGGAGTAAGTACATGTACATAACCGGTCTTCATTCTTTTCACTTCTCTTTTCCCTTCCTGTCACCCTCCATCTCTTTGCCCCCTTTCCATTTGCAAATCCTCTGTCTCCCTATTTCCTATCATCTATATTTCATTTTGCTCTTTATTTATACTTTGGGTTTTCCATATAAGGGGAAAATTATATTTAAGCTTATGTATCTGATTTATTTCTCTTAAAGTTATGATCTCAAGATACATCTATTTTCATATGACTCAAATTTATCCTTCTTTATGGCAGAGTAGTACTCTATTATGTATAAATACCACATTCTCTTTATCTAGTCATCTGTTGATGTGCATATAGGCCACTTTTAAGATTTACCAATTATGGGTTGTGCTGTTATAAACATAGGTATGCATGTATTACTGTAACATGATGTCTTTAACCCTTTCAGGAAGACAGCTAGGAGGGAACAACTGGTTGAATGGAATTTCTATTTTTAGGTTTTTGAGAAATTATCATACTAATTTTCATAGTGTCTGTACTACTTTATATTTTCACCAAAATATGGGAAGGTTGCTTTTTCCTCATAGTCTCTTTAGCAATAGTTATTATTTGATTTCTTGAGGATAGTCATTCTTTTTGGAGTAAGATGTAATCTCAGTGCTCTTTTAGCTTGTATTATTCTAATGGCCAGAGAAGTTGAAATTTTTCCATATATTTATTGGCCATTTGTATTTTTTCCTTCCAAGAAATATCTATGCATTTCAATTGTCCATTTTTTCATTGAGCCTTTTATTTTAGGGGCTCTAATTTTTTACTTTTCTAAAAATTCTAGATATTAGCTCTCTATTTGAGGACTAGTCATCAAAAAATTTTTGCCATTCTGTAGGTTGTCTCATCACTGTGTTGGTTGTTTTTTTTTCTGTGTAGAAGCTTTTAAAGTTATTTGATACAGTCCCATTTGCTGATTCTTGATGTTATTTCTTGTGTAACTGGGGTTCTGTTCCTTGCCTACAGCTACGATTTTAAGAGTTTTACCTATTTCATCTTCCACCAGATTAAGTGTTTCTGCTTTAATACTTAGATCTTTGGTCCATTTTGATTTTAGTTTGGTATATTGTAAGGGATATGAATCTAGATTCATTTTTTCTGCATCCAAATGACTAATTTCCCCAGTACCACTTGTTTAAAAGGCTATCTTTTCTGCAGCAAAAATGTTTGGTTTAGTCAAAGATCATATGAGTGACCATGCCTGCGAATGATTCTGTATCCGCTATTCTGTTCCACTGAGATGTGTGTCTGTTTCTGTGCTAATACCATGCTGTTTTGTTTTTTTTCTGTATATCCTTTTATTGGTACATTTTAGGTGTACAATATAATATAATGACATTCATCATTGGAAATATGCACCTTTACGTACTCTCTTGGTTCTTATTTTTTCCCCCTTCCCCTGCCCTCCCTTCAACCCCTCCATCCCTCCCTATTTACAAAGATTTTGTTTCCTTTTTTTCATTTTCTCGTATTAATTCCATTCC
>NW_004624877.1:69337-93301 GCF_000247695.1 Heterocephalus glaber
AACAAGCTGCTTGCTGTCCTTAATTTTATTAGATTTAAAGTAAAATATATATATATGGCAATAATCTAAAAGGTACAAAAATCTCACTTGCCTCCATCAATTCTTATGTGTCTGAAAGGTATACTTTCAAAGAGAAAGATGTGGCTTCTCTTTTAACAAAAGAAAAATCTCGGCTCATGTGTGGTAGACTATAAATAGGAAGTAATATTAAGCTCTTCTGCAATGAAACTTTCAAAATATTGCCAACCTGAAGGTTTCAGCAAGATGTTGGATTTCAAGTCCTGTGGAGGGAGTGACCTAGATTAAGAATGTTCTTAACCTGGAGTCAAGTTGGCACTGTTTCAGATGAATGAGTAAACATTCTCTTGATCACTCCAATGAAGAGTTGGAGGCTTAGGGTTTTACATGATGTAAACAATATGAAATTAAAAGTTTTGATAATATGTACAGCACTATAAAGCTAGAAAATAAAAACCATTAATGAATTCCCTAACAGCATTCATACTGAGGACATTTTCTGTTATGAGACATTTTCTCAAAGGGCCAAAAAATAAAACTGGATACGGAGAAATGTACATTGTACAGTTGTGTTTAGATCATCCTTACTGACACACATAGTTAGAAATAGATTTGCCTTCCTTCAGGAGATTAGGGATTCTTTACTATAATTTTGATTAAAAAAATGATGACAAAATGTAAGAGCTATGGGAACTTTTTTTCTTTTGGTACTGGGTATCAAACTCAGGACCTTGTGCTTGCCAGGCACAGCACAACTGAGCTACATCCCCAGACCAAGCTATGGAAACTTTTAAGCCAAAAATAATGCAAAATGAGCCAATACAACACATGTCATCTTAAAATCCTCTTCTTTGTGGCTACCCTACTGTCCCCAGATGTTATTTCAATTTTATACCATATAGTGGTTTTTAAGAAATTGAACTAGAAGGAAGCAGCTCCTATGTCTTTTTCTTTTTTTTTTAAATATTTTTTACACACATATTATATATACAACTTTTAAAATAGCTGCACAATTTTATTTCTCATTGTTAGAGAAGAGCAGTCCAGGCAGACCATGCTTCTCAATATATTAAAAATATTAAATAAACCTCAACCAGTTTCATACTTTCCTAATGGTCAGGCTGGCTGGAAAGGGGACTGGAGAAAGAGCAGGCTGTTGTGGACATGATCAATCTTCCTTCACAAGCACACTGCCTTGAAATCTTGCTACTTCTTTACCTTATCCCTTTGACAGCATCTCTAACTCTCACCTTAAAGCTGGAAAGAACACACTGCTAGCTTAGAGACAGAATCTGTTGCAACACACATATGCCAACTGCCCACTCAACCAGCTGCAACCCTGAGGATTTTTCTGGCCCAGCAGAAAGAGGAAACACTAAGGTGATCTCTGCTGTAGAAGAGCTGCTTCTCCAGTTGACAGCTTCATGTTTTTCAGGATGTTTTTTGGGCATGCCATATGACATTGTCACTTCATGATGCTACTTTCCATGAGTAGATTTCTTCTCTACTGTCTTTGATTCCAGAAAGCCACTGTCAGTGTCATCTACCCAAAGGTTTTCCAAGGTAAACCAAAGTCACCTCTGTGTTCCCATATCCTCCAGAAACTGTTGGATATAAGCAGGCCTTCAGAAGTCCTCTGAAGGCAACCCTCAGGAACTCATATCCATGTTCAAAAGCTAAAGTCTTATCCTCCATGTCCAAGATGACTCAGATTCTTTCTCCTATCTGGTACTTTGGTGCATTGTTGCAGTGTGGAAAACTGCCATTGACTTCCCCATTATGTAGTAAATTATTGTCCACCAGATTCCAGCCCCAGCTCTGGTTGCCACTGCCCAGCAATACCACATAACCTCGGCACTGCATGGGGGCCTGCTTTGTGGCCATTCCAATCACTGCCACAGTGCCCAAAGGACCCTCCCATCACACTTTCCATGCATGACAGCCCTCACAGAAACTGATCTTGGTCCTTGTACCATCAGTGCTCTGAGAAATGGGGTTTTGGTGTAAGGTAAAGCCATTCTTCTTAATAAAGACATTCCTTAGTGCTGAAGGCATGTTGGAAAGCACGTACCTTGGCCTTGTAGCTAGGCAGGTTGCAAAGGATGTCTGTGCACAGAGCCTCCTTGGCCAGGCTGTGGGTGCACAGGCTATGCCACACCTCACTGTTCTCATTGCTGTGCAAGCAGCAGTACCAGTGCTTGCACACCACCATGCAGCTCTGCAGCTCAAAGAGCTCCAGATAGGAGAACACCAACTCCAACACCCAGCTGGGCAGCCGGCCCCCAGGTCCCCCAGACACCCCAGGCCCTGGGCCTGGCACCGCCATCCCCTCACCAGCAGCCGGCCTGAGGGCTGCTGCAGCAGCCACCACCAGCCCCCTTCTCGGCACGGGAGGAGGCCAAGCCTCACCTCAAGCCCTTGGCAGCTCATGCACCACACCTTTCAGAGCCAGCCACTGGTGCTGTGTAGATTTTTTTGATCAAGGCTAGTTGGAGTCCTATATGCCTCACTTATCTGTATGTCAAGTTCTTTTCCCGTGCTTGGGAAGTTTTCTGCCATCACTTCTGTAAACAGTTTTTTATGTCATCTTCACTCTGTCCTGTTTCTTCATTGACTCTGATCAGTCTTATGTTATTCTTCTTTGCACTGTCTAGCAGCTGCTGGATTGATTTCTCATGATCCCTTACAATTTTAAAGCAAGTTTTGTTTTCCTGGTCACTAATTGCAATGCCATCTTCTATATCTGAAATTCTGTCCTCACATTGGCTCATTCTGCTGCATAGACTTTCAATGGTGTTTTTAATCTCTCGGAAGTCTGTTTGCATCTGTTTTATGGGTTCTATTTGTTTCCATGTTGGGATTCCATCATGTTCCTCAGCTCCTCCATTTTTTTATCTGTGTCCTCTCTAGATTTATTAATCATGTCTTGTACTATGGGCACAATCTCTGCTGTTATGTGAGAAATTATTTCTGATTTCATTTTTTTCCACATCCTCTTTCGTTGCTAGTACAGGGAGTCCAGGTTGTTGAGTATCAGAGTGTTCCATCTCATTTCCCTTTGGGGTTGCTGTAGGTGATCTCGAAGTCTGGTTTTGAGGCTTGTTTATATGTGATCTCGAAGTCTGGTTTTGAGGCTTGTTTATGTGTCTTCTCATTTCAACGAGGGGTGGCGGTGGTGGTGGTGGTGGTGGTGGTGGTGCTGCTGCTGCTGCTACTACTACTGGCACCCTCCCAGCTCACCTCCTCTGTGCTGGAAGTGGTGGCATATTGACCTAGAAGCCTCCTCTGTGCTGGGAGCTGTGGCACATTGACTCGTAAGCCTTCTCTGGGCTGGGAGCTGTGGCATGTTGACCTGGAAGTCTCCTCTGCTCTGGGAGCTGTGGCATGTTGACCTGGAAGACTCCTCTGTCTAGTCTCCAACCAGTAATCTCAGTGGGACCTCCAAAGTGATATAGGGGAAGAGTAACTCCCAAACTTACTAGATATCCAAAACATGAGTCTTCGTTCCATAAAATCAAAGAGTGAATTCTAGGTTAAGAATAGGAAATATTTATTGGGAGAAAGAAAGCTTCTGCATAAGAGAGATAGAAGGTGGACCAGAAAGTGGGTTGCCCACCCATCCCACCTTTCAAAGATGTTTTATCTGTTTTTTTTTTTATCACTGTAGTTTTGTAATCTAACTTGAAAGTCAGGACTGTCATGCCCCCTGCTTTGCTCTTGTTGCCCAGGATTGATTTTGCTAGTTGGTTTGCTCCCATGGGGGAGGGGCACTTCTTACCTGGCAGGACTGCTTGCTCTCATGGGATATCCCCCCCCCTCCGTGTGTGTGTGTGTGTGTGTGTGTGTGTGTGTGTGTGTGGAGGGTCAATTATAGTGGGAAAACTTTGTTGCCAGTTTGGAGATCTCTTTAGTTAGTATTGGGTTTCTGGTGATGTGCTCTGGGCATGGCTAACTATAGGCTTTTGACTCTTATCCATGATCCAACCACCTCTGTTAAGTTGGGTAGGGGAGGCTGCAGTGTAATTGACCCAGCACCCAGTTTTCTGGACACAAAACAAGCCTGATATTGGAATATAGAGAAAACCAATTAATAGCAACAATGATGCCACATTGGCAGCAACCATGAAATCAGCCACAGCAATAGACTGACAAACCAGATATTGACATATCATAAGAACCAATAAAAGCCACTGGGGTACCACCCTTAATAATAGAAAAGAGGTCTGAAATAATAATGTAGACACAAAAAGAAACCAAATATTGGCATATGGTAAGTATCTACAAATGAAACACCTATACCACCATTATCAATAGAGAATAATTCATTAATAATAGCATATGGTCAACTAAATACCTAAGGATTAATAAAAATTGTAATACTTAAAATAGAGGGGGAAGGGAGGTGAAAAATGAGAGAAGTAAAATATGAAAAGTGAGATTAAGAATTCTATTGAGTTAAAATTAATAGTATTAGATAAAAGTACTGGAAAAGAACACACAAGGAAAAGAAGAGAAAAAGAAAAAGCAGAGGCAAAAGTAGAAGAAAAAAAGGAAAAAGAAAAACCTCAAACCCCCAAATTAAAGAAGAAAAAGAGAGATGAACCAAAAACCTTTAGTGTTTTTGAATGGGTGGTTTCTTTTCTAGGGTGAGGAATAGTGAATCACTGAGTCCCATTTTGTTTCCATGCTCACATTTTCTGTCTGTGCAAGTGATGAATCCTGCCAGCCTCACTGGTGTGGTTGGTCAATGGTGTCTGCCTTAGGGCTATATGCACTCACTCCAGATGCTCAGTCCCTCTGTGCATCTCAAGTCACTGCTTTTCCCACCTAGCTTTAAAGTCTGTGGGTTTGTGGAGGTCAAGGACATGGATGAATCTCAAAGCCATTATGCTAAGGAAATAAACTAGAACAACAATGAAAAAAACCCTAAATATTGTAAAGTTCAGTTTTATTAGACATTAAAAAAACATGCAGAATGATAATGACAGAAAACAAATAGATCATTGGTTTTCTGCAGGTCAGAGTCATAGGAACTGTTTGGCATAAAGAAAACATTTGGGATAAAGTTTTGTATTTTAAGCTTTTACATTTAGGTTTGTGGTTTTCTTTTTTAACATACGGACACCAGGTTGTTTCAGTATTGTTTATTGAGAAGATTCTTGTCTCTCAAATTCCTTTGTATTTTCATAAAAAAATCTGCTGATTATATATGTATCTGGCTTATAAGTATTTTTTAAATCATAGATTTTGTTTGTGATTTTAAAAAGTGAATTTCTCTCTAACTATATCTTCTTTTACATCACTGTTTCTTGAGATAATTATCAATAGCTAACATTTACTAAGCACTTAAAATCTACCTAGCACCAGTATAACATTTTTACATATATTAACTAACATATAATCCTCACAACTACTTTGTGAAATATGTTCTTTTTCTGCCTTACAGAAGAAGGAACTGAAGCTCTCTGTAACATTAAAAAATTGCTCAAGTGGGCTGGGGATTTAGCTCAGTGGTTTCGCTGCCTGCTGCGCAACCTCAAGGACCTGAGTTCTATCCCCGGTACAAAAAAAAAAAATTACTCAAGTTCCAAAGCTGAAATAACAGCTGGGATTTGGTTTAGGCAGTCAAGTTCTCACTCCTTAAATTCCACACTATACCTGCCTCTCTTTCTCTTTCTTGTTCTGGGATATATTAAGTGCTTAACAAATATCATTTGAATCAGTGAATAAAACCATACTGTACTTAAAATACCATATTATAATTGACTGATTATCATTATAAGTTGATTGGATGTTTGTTTTTTTTAGGGAAGGACATGTGACTTTTATTAATTATAAAACATTGAGTGATATTAAATAGCATGCCAGAGTGGAAGAATACAAAGATAAACACAGGTACAAATGATGAAATGAACAAATATTTTACTTTGGACTGGTTGAGGTTGTTCCCAAAATGTTTGACTTACCTTACAAAATCTATCCCTATCTTTCCGATTCTGAGTGGAAATCCCATTGCTTGCCACAGTTACCTGTTTCTGATCTTCAGTTTGATCATCCATAGCAAGGGGCTAAAATCCTCTCCCTGGGTACCGCTTAGGGTCATTGTGAGGTCAAGACAATGGTGCCCATGAAAGAATTTAGTAAACTGCACAGAGCTAAGCAGATGTCAGAGGTTATTGTCTTGACTCTAAACTCCTTCCAGGTACTGGGAGTCCCAGTGTGTGATCTTCTGCTCTTTCCAGGTGGAAAGAGTGAATGTACAAATGGTGCGGATGGAGCCAGGACAGTAGACCTCGACTCAGGCCTAGAAAGTGATCAATTGATTTTGTGCTGATTATTGGCACCATGGCAGTTTACCCTACTGGCACTTGTGGTATGAATGTATTCTCACAGGTCACAGTACTAGATGAAGATACATATTTGGGACCTGTGTTTCTGTTCTGCAGTCAACACTTCTGGATAAAGAGAGTCTGTGATGAAGAGAAGTAACTGAGAGAAGACTGGGCAGAGGCTTTGAAGTCCTTTGGACTCTGGGTATGAGCTTAATTTTGTCAGTATCAGTAACCTGGTGAGTTATATTAGAAAGAACACTAAAAAAGAAATCTACCTTTTTAATTTAGTTCACTAGTACAGATGTTTATTGAACACTTACTATGGACCTAGCATTGTACAGGTTGAGTTTGCCTTATCCCAAAATCTTGGGACTAGAAGTGTTTTAGATTTTGCATTTTTCCAAATTTTGGAATACATGTGTTTATATAGTAGATATCTTGTGGATGGAGCCTAAATACAAGATTCACATTTTATATACACTTCATACATGAGGCCTGAAGATAATTTGCATTTTGACCGTGACTTATCACACGAGGTCAGACATGGAATTTCCCACTTCTGGCATTCTGTCAGCAGTCAAAAGTTTCATATTTTGGAGCATGGGGTATTAGATTTTCAGATTGGGAATATTCTGCTTGTATTATGTGGTACTGTGGGCACCACAGATATGAACAACATCCCAGTCATGTCCTCGGGAAGTACGTGTGCCTTTAGTTAATGAAAGCACAGAGGATATGACTTCTAGAGAATCAGTCCACTGAGGGTTGTCTTCAGAGCTCCTTGGGATCACTTAGTTTTGGTTTCGTTTTGATTTTTTTCTTGGTCCTCTCTCTTCTTTCTCTCCCCTTCCTTTCTTTTTAACAGTTCTTGCTATGTAGTCCAGCCTGGCCTCAAATTCCCAGTCCTCCTATCTCAGCCTCCTGAGCACTTGGACTACAGGTGTCTGCCACCATTGCAGCTTTCATCATGATTTAGATTTGATCTTATCCTCTTTCTTGGCTTCCATAAGAAATCTTGCATCACTAAGCATCAATGAGCATGTGTGATGTTTACTGAAGGTTGTGATGTCATGGTGGAAGGATATTCTCAGCATACAGAGTTTCCCCAAAACATTCCCTTTCAACAGATTTCTCCCTAATATCTCCTTTCAGCCTCATCCATCTCCCAGTACTGCCCTGCTTTCCTCCTTTCTTTTCCCCTTGGTGAATTCATTTCCTTCAATAGAAACTCTGGGTTCCTAGCAAGACTCATCTTTCCTTCCAAGAACCCCTCATCAATACCACACGTCTCCTTTACCAGGAAGAAGCCCTCTCCCTGCTAAAAAGTTCTCAGAGAAGCACTATAAAAATGTGTGTGTGTATTAGTTGCGATGGTCTGAATATTTGTGTGCTCCAATCTCTTATGTTGAGACCTAACCCCCAATGATGGTATTAGGAGGTGGGTCCTTTCGGAGGAGATTAAATCACTAGAAGAGAGCCTTCATGAATAAGTGTAGTGCCCTTATGAAAGGGACCCCAGAGAACTCCCCCGTTCCTTCCATTGAGTGAGGCTGTGGTGAGAAGTTGCCATCAATGAACTGAGAAATGGGCCGTCGACAGGCACTCAATCTGCTGGTGACTTGATCTTGGATTCTTCAGCCTCCAGAGGTCTAAGAAATGTTTCTGCTGTTCATGAACCACCCAAGACACTATTTACTATTTTTGATTGAGGTAAAATGAACATACCATGAAATTCACCATTTGAATCATTTTAAAGTGTACAACTGGGCACACCCACAGTGTTGTGGAGCCATCATCACCTTAACTTCTTCAGAACAGTTACATCTCTCAGGAGAAACCCTGGACCCATGAAGCATTAGCTTCCAATTTTCTCCCCCCTTCAGCTGCTGATCGTTAGTTGTGTTGACAAAATTGGTTCCATCTATCTATCTATCTATCTATCTATCTATCTATCTATCTATCTATTTATCTATCTATCTATGACTTGCCTTTCTTTCCTAAACATTGGGAACATCATTTCCAGTTTAAAGAACTTATTTGTTTTTACATAGCTACAGTAGGATTTTGGAATATGCCCCTATCACAGTTAGTCATTCATTTCCCTGCTGATTTACATTCAGCTATTTTCCGATTTGGGTCCCTTTTTTTTCCCTTCACATTTTCATATTCTGTTGGTTTTAAAGATTGGGCACCAGAGTGAACCTTCTTGGTCATGGCTATATGTATTCTTCAATTTAATGGACATCAGCATATTACTTTCTCAGAGGTCCACATGGTATTTTTTTTGGTATCATACAGTATTTTATTATTTTCAAAAAGGCATCACATATCATTCTTTTGTCTGTCTTTATATGGTATCTTAATTTTCACATACCAATGATCCTTTATTTAATCTTTCTACTAAAAAAGAGTACCCATGCAATCATTCTGCTTATTCTTTTGGTACAGTATTCAATAGATTAAGCAAGCTATTCAACATGTTTTTTATTTTTTATTTTTTTGGTACTGCAGATCAAACTTGGGACCTTGTGCTTATGAGGAAGCCAGCGGGACCACTGAGCTAAATCCCTGGCCCTCAATACTATTTTTAATAAAATAGACCATGTGTTAGATGATTACCTGTAGGCTAATGCAAGTGCTGTAAGCACATTTCAGGTAGATTTTAGGGTTTTAGCTATGATTTTCAATGTTGGGTGTTATGTTAGTCAAATTTCCATCACTATAACAACTTACAAAGAGAAAAGATTAGATTTTGGTCACAGCATTAGAAGTTCTAGTTCATGATCAAGCAGATCCCTTGCTTTTAGGCCTTTGGTGAGGGTGCCAGGTGACAATGGCAGAGAGCATGCTTTCCTCAGGAAAGCAGAAAAAGAGAAAGAAGAGGCCAGGGTTCCATAATCCCATTTAAGAGCATGTTCCTAATGACCTAATAACTACCAAAAGGTTTCATTTCATCCTATGAGTGCCACTGTCATAGTTACTTTTCTTGTTATTGAAACACAATACCTGTGACCCACAATTTAAAGGAGGAAAGGTTTATTTTGGCTCACAGTCCTAGAGCATTCAGTCCACAGTCAGCTGGCTCTAAGGCAGGGTGGTGTGGCAGAGGGACATGGCAGAGGAGAAACAGTTCATGAAGTGGCAGCAAGATGTAAAGGGGGATCAAGGGAGTAGGAAGGACATACACCTCCAGGCAGAGCCCCAGTGACCCATCTCTTCCCACCAGCTTCACCTCCTAACATCACATCCAGCCATAAACCCATCCATGGACTAATCCAGCATCACACACTCATGATCCAGTCACCTTTCAAAAGCCCTACCTATGAGTGCCTGTGGCTTTTGGGGGGCATTTAAGTATAAGCAATAGCATCTGCTATGGGAACTAAGCTTTTTAACATGTGGACCTTTGGGGGAGATTCAACATCCAAACTATAGCATTCCACTCCTAACCCCCAAAGGCTCATGTCCATCTCACAATGCGAAAGCATTCAGTTCAGTAGTCTCCAAAGTCTTAACTTTTCCAGCATTAGTCAAAAGTTGAAGTTCAAACTCTCTTCCAAGATTCAAGGAAAACACTTGGCTGTGAACCCCTATAAAAATTTAAAAGAAAGTCACACACTTCCAAGGTACAGTGATGTGTCAGGCACAGGGTACATATTACTATTCCAAAAGAGAGGAACAGAAAAATAGTAAGGAGGAATTGGCCTAGAGCAAGAGCAAAACCCAGCAGTGCAAACATTAAATTCTAAATCTCTGTATCTGGCACCCAGGCTACTCTGTGGCAGGATATGGGCCCCCAAAGGCTTGGTGGGCCCCTTTATGACTTTGGTGATTGCAGCCCAGATGGTTTCTCTTTTGCATCCTGGCCACGAAGTTTAAGCTTTGCCCTATCACACATTCCAGCTATGATGTGCTGCCCCACCACTGGCCCAAAGCAACTGACTGAAACCTCCAACCCCCAAAGTTGTGACCCAAAATAAATCCTTTCTTTTTATAAGTTGATTGTCTCAGGTATTTTGTTATAGTGTTGGGAAGCTGACTAGCACAGGTGTATTAAATGTATTTTTTTTTTTTTTTGATACTGGGGATCGAACTCTGGACCTTGCACTTGTGAGGCAGGCAGCAGAACCACTGAGCTAAATCCCCGGTCCTAAATGCATATTTGATTTACTCTACTTTCAACTTACAACAGGTTTGTTGGGCTATATCTCTATCATTGGTTAAGGAGCATCTGTATGTGAACGGATCTGGGCCCCATAAAATTCTTGTGGCAGGGGTGGACAAGGAGGCTCTGCCACAGGCAATGACCTGTGCTTTGTGGATCTAGGCCTTTCTGAATACTCTCCTGAGGTAGATATGGTTGATAATCATTGTCTGTTGATCTTATTTTCACCAGGTTTAACTGTGGGGATCTTTTTTTATTCTTCAGAAGCAACTGAACAGTAGGCTTGTGGAATTTCTCTTCTTTTTAGATTTAGATTTATAGAAAAATTGTGAAGTTAATCAAGAGAGTTCTCACATATCCCACCTCCAGTTTCCCATTATTGTTTATTACTATTATTACTACTACTACTACTTTAATACAAGGTGTCTCACTATATAGTTCAGATGACTTTGAACTCACTGTATAGCCCAAGCTGGCCTGCATTCATGGCCATCCTCCTGCCTCAGCCTACTGAATGGTGGGATTACAGGTGTGCATCCACACCCATCTTAGTTTCCTCCATTACTGACATCCTACCCTGGTGTGGCACTTGGTGACAAGCAATGAATTGATATAGCTACATTACTGTCAATAAAGTCCTCCCTTTCCTTAGTTTTTATCTAATGTCCCTTTCTGTCCCAGGACCCCCTGTTAGGAACCCTTATTGCATTGAACTGTCCTGTCTCTACTTCATTCTCATCTCTTTTTCTGGCATGCCAAAGGAAATGGTTTATGAAAGAGAGAAGAGACCTTACCCAATTCTGCCCGAGTGGAGCATTTTGTTGGAGGAAATTGTCACATCATGCACCCTTGTCTTCCCTGTCTTGATAATCACGAACCTAGCCTGTTTCTCTCACCCTGATTGTGGTGTCTTTTTGGGGTTAATAAGGAACACAACTTCTAAACCATTTTACAGCTGACTTTTGAAAGTTATAAAAACACACAATTTTACCGACATTGTATTATAGTTGTATTACAAAAATATCACAGGATCATTGGTTAGCTCATAGCAATAGATATCCCACAGGCTAATTTAATCACTGGCATTAGACCAAGCAGTCTCCAGACAGGATCAGAATCAAACTGGGGGCTGCTAAATATAGAAATATAAATTTGGATTTGTTTAGAAGGATTTTTCAAAGTGAAAGAACACATGAGCCAGGATGCAAGCATGGTGGTACAGGCCAAAGGAACAGCTCTGTGGCCTCCTTCCATCACCTTGCACTTGGGTCTGCCTCAAGCCAATGCCCCTCTCCCCCACCTTGCTTCTGGATTTACACTGAGAATGTGTGACAGATCCTCATATTGGACAGGCATCTTAGAATCTGTGAGGTTTGGGATTTGAAATAGTATAATAAAATCCATTTGAAGATCTGAGAGCAGAGCACTACAGGTTGGGGCATCCCTAATCCGAAAACCCAAGACCTAATGTGGACAATTCCACAACTGACCTCATGTGAAGGGTCACAGTCCAAAAGCAGGAGCACTAAAAGTATTGTGTAAAATTACATTCAGGCTACATGTATCGGGAATATGAAACATAAAAATGAATTTCATGTTTAGACTTGAGTCCCTTTCCTGAGATAGCTCAGCATGTATATGTGAATATTCCAGATCCCTCCCCCTTATTTTAAATCTCTAATTTAAAATAGTACTAGTTTTAAACATTTCAGAGAAGGGTTGCTTGGCCTATTCCAGCGGATGTGGGGTAGAGATGAGGCAGAGCAGGGGCTGCAGCCTGGGCAGGGACAGCTTCCCCAAGATTAAACTAATGGGCTGTTTTCTGCAACATCAATGCACTGTCATTTTGAACAGTGCAGTTCAAGTGTAAGAATTACTTTGCTACTGACACTGAGCAAAAACACATGGCAGGTAGACACAATACTTACTCTCCAAATTACCCCCAATAAATAAATAAAGACATGTTATGGGCACCCCTCAGGATATATAGGGAAGAGAAAAAGCCAAGGGTAAATTAAGATCTGTGGGCTGGAGAGAGGAGGGCAGATGTGTGTGGAAATACTGTGTAGCTATCCAGGTCATTCAGGATTTGCAAGCAGTAAATGAAATTGTCCAAATTTGTTTTCTCATGAAAATGTCAGCTTGAGAGTTTAAAGTGAGTAATTCTTTTCTTATGGCCTGAAAAGAAGAAGCCTTTTTTATTTTGTTATCCTTGAGACAAAAGAGGATTTTTTTGTTCTTGATCCACATTTCCAGTTTGCTGGTACTTCTTAGATTTGCTTACAGAAAGGGAGATATAAATTTTCAGGTGGAAGAGACCAGACGCTGACATGCTTGTTTGGTTTAAGTCAGAGTCTTCTTGTAGCCTCTCCTAATCCTCTGGAGGCGCACTCTCCCCTCTGCCTGCTCCCCAGGTGAGATCTGTGGCCTCCAAATTGCTCTTGCTGTGCAAGACATCTCAATGCAATGGGACATAAAAGGGATGTGGCTGCATAATTCTTTTTAGTAAATGTTCTGTTTAGTTACCTCATGTTAATTAATCTTAAAGTAAAGACAGTTGTCAGATTTTGTTTGGGCTCAAGCCTGAAAATACCTTGTAGCTCTTGTTTGAATGTTTAGTTTATTTCTTCTTTCTCAATTCCCCTCTCCTTTCTTTTCCCACTACTTCTGCCTTCTCTTTTTCTTCCCTTCTTTACCTGCTGTCTCCCTTTTCTCTTTTTATCCTCTTCTTCCTCTCTTTGTTCCCCTTCTCCTTCCTACTTTCCCTTTCCTCCTCTCCCTACCTCTCCTTTTCTTCTTCATTCCCTTATCTTTCTCCCCTTCCCTTCTTTCCTCCCTTTGTTTCTCCCCCTCTTCTTCCTCTTCCCTCCTCCTCCTTCTCTTCTTTCTCCTTTTCTTTTAGTTCTCCTGCTTCTCCTCCTCCCCTTACTATTCTTTTCCAAAGAAAAAGGGAGAGATCGATATTTAATTGGTTGCCTCCTGAAAGAGTCAGCAACTTAACAACTAGAAAAGATGTCAGAAATGTCAGAAACTGGTATTTTTCAAACTGTACTGAGGAGTCTGAAGAGTTTTAATTCCAGTCTATAGATGGTACCAGAAGCCTGGTGAGCTGGGCTTCCATTCCACCTTCTCTGATTCAGTTAGAATGGCTTCTTTTCTTTTTGAGTCTACATTTGTGATTTTTGTCTCAGATTTTATAAAGAGGAAAAGACTGGAGCCTTGCCCCAAAACTGCTGATGCAAAGCAAGCTTTTCACTTGCACATGAAAGAACTGAAGTTCAGAGAGGTAAAGTGATTTGTTAAGGTTGTGGAGCTTCTTAGTAAGAGTGTTGGGACTTGGAGTCCTCCGCTCTCCCTGTTTGATGGTACTGGATAGAGAGAAACTGTTATGAATGGCATAGATAACTTGGGAAGAAGGAAGGTAGTGCTGTATTTCTGTCTCTCTGGGCTGCAGAGCAAGATGAGTCTCTGGGATCACTTCTTGGGCCACAGATGATGACATAGCCATTGTGGTCACCAAGATCAATAATGCAAATATGGCACCTGGTCCTCTGCTTTCTCTGATAATTGGATGAAAATATGTAATGTCTGCTATAGATTCTTCAGACTTTGAGCTATCAGTATTTTTCCACTTTCACTACAAATGAAATTTTCTTCTCTTTGGTTTATTATTACTTTTGGTAGGTTTATGGGAAGGATATTTGGAAATGTACACCAAATCTACTCTTGGTAGGTGTAAATTTAAAATTTAGAGTTGAGTCACATTTAGGCCTATTGACTTAGAGAAAGCTTTTAGGTAAATAATTGGATATAAATAAAAACATGCAACATATTTTTAAAATCAATGCCTTTTGTAGTTTTCATTAGAAGTAAAGATTTTTTTCCATCACCAGTCTCACAAGCGCAAGGTCCCAAGTTCGATCCCCAGTACAAAAAAAAAAAAAGTAAAGATTTTTTGAAAGGTTATATAGTATTGTGAGAAGAGACTTTGGAAATCTGCTCTGTTCTTTGTTGTCCCCATGACACTGGGAAAGTTACTTACCCTGTCTGTGCTGGGGACTTCCTCATCTGTAGAATTGTGATAATACAGCAAACACCTTCTGTATAGGGTTGCTATGAGGATTAAATATATAAACACATAAAGACTTTTTAACAATGCCCAGTTTGAGATTCACTGTGCTGCATCAATATCAGCATTGGTATCTCAACAATTCTGGAACTCACCTGGCCTGGATTGCTTTAAATATTATCTCTTCCTCATTCTGCCTGTGATAGATCAAATATTTGCATCTCCAATGTTCACAAGTGGAAACCTAATCCCCAACATAATGGTATTTAGAGGTGGTGTCTTTGAGAAGTGATTAGATCATGGTGGTGGAGATCTCATGAGTCAGTGCTGTAATAAAAGGGATGCCAGAGAGCACCTTTGCCCTTTCTCTCCCATGTGAGGACACAAAAAGAAAGGCAGATACTTAGGAACCACAAAGTGGATCTTCTCAAGAACCTAATTTGGATACACCTTGATATTGGTCTTCTGGTCTGCAGAACTGTAAGAAATAAATTTCCTTGTTTATGAGTCATGCATATTGTATTGTATTTTTCCTATAGCAGTCTGAACAGCCCAAGATACTGTCTGCTGGACCTTCTCAGAATTCATAGCATCTCTTTTGTGTTTCCATTCTTTTGTTTCAGGAAGACTTTTGGCTAATTCCTTTGGTCCTAGCCTTCAATTCAATAACATTCTGATGCACTTTGTCCCTATGCTTTGAAACCTGTTTGTGATGGAGATAACTTGCTGTATATAATAATTTATTCTTCTGTATTAATAGTTCCATGCCTGGACACATGGCTACTCAGCTATGTGGTCTTTCTTCCCATATGACTAAAGGGAGTACATCTCTTCTGTATCTTTTCTTCTTGTGAGCTGGACTAAAGCTATCAAATACCTGTCTGTGGACATGGCAGGCCTATACACAGTCACTACTTTGCAATGGGGCAAGTTGACAAATGGAGAGAGAATCAGTGAGAACTGTTATAGCAGCTCAGCATAGTCACAATGCCCCAGCCTCAAATCATTTAGATGCTTCTGCTCTGCTCAAGGGGTCTACATCCTCATTTCCTCATTTAGTATAAACCTCCTGCTTAAAAGACTTTTGACTTTCCAGTATCCAGTCTGAATCTGTGATCCACCAGGAAGATTGTTTCCCCCTACCTGCCTTTATTCCCCTGATCTCCATGATGGACCCTGCTCACCTTCCCTTACAGGACCTTACAACTTGGCCTGGTAGGCAGACAAATCACAGCTCGAGTCCTTCTTCCACTTCCCAGTAGGACACATATTATGCTCCTTGGGATTTTTGCCTAGCATAGATGAGCCTCATGTGTCAATGAGGTTTACCTTAGATAGTGTCACTTTCCTCCTTGACCTCTTGGAACCAGCCATCTGTAAGAAGCTGTCCTCTGGCCATCAGCTTGAGGCTGCTTCTGCTGCTCAGAACTTAGATTCCCAGGGAAAATGCCTGTGTTGAGGACATTCTCATGTTGATCCATGAGATTGCCAACATTTTTGCTGTGGGACTAGGATGACAAATATATATGTATATATTTATCAACGTACATGAATTGGTATCTGTGAAAGGGAAAGACACAGCAGCTGAAAAACATTTAATATTAAACAATATTACATGGAGTATATGAAATTACATTGAGGGTGAGTTTAATCTTCTGCCCCTAATGAATCTTTTGTGTTTCTGTAAATTCACAAGCAAAATGTAAGCCTAATACATTGGGAAAATAAACATACCTTAAGCCTTAAGTGGAAGTTAATCTAGGAACCCTGATTAGCTCACTTAAAATTTCCCTGAGAAAACTCCTCCCAGAAGAAGAGGACTGTACTTAGGACAGTGAGTTTGGGACTGAGTGTTAGTTAGGGAACTTCAGTTCAGAAAGCCATTTTACTGGGTTCTGTATTTCAGTTTCCTCATCTGCAAAATGAAGTGGTGAGTCTACAAAGTCCTTTTGGCTCTAACATTCCAATTAAAAAAGAAGATCATAATCTTTTAAAGTACATTAAATACATTAAACATATTAAATACCTACCTCATTATTCAGCACATATATACATCTTGTTACTAGAAATATATTCAGTAACTTTCCATTTCTGTAATGATACTCAGTTTACTCAATTCCAGGAGGAAAAAAAATCTACAAATTAGCTACAGAAAATTAAAAAGAAATCCCTATGAACATGGAAAATTAAAAACCCTTAATTAAACTATATAAAATTCACATTTTTTGTTTTTATTCCCTAAACACATGAGCCAGCTTAAAAATTATTTTTCATCTGAAAACATTGTCCAGAGACATCTTGAACTATCCTTTTCATAAAGGAATGCTGCCAAAACCTTTTTCCTCCCTGTAAAGCAATTCTCTAAATCAAGACCAACTTTTTAATGATTTAAAGTCCAAGCATTTTGGATGCTGGAAAAAACCATTCAGACATGAGATTATGCTTCTCATTTGCCCTAATGAGGCTGTGGTTTGAGGTCTGGGAAGAGTTCTTTTGTGATTCTGTACAACTGAAGGTCCATGTGAATAGACTCATTGAAAGAAGATTTGTAACTGTATTTTCAGTCTATCACAGATGTCTCTCTTAAAATCAGTTCTTTGCTTTAAAAAAAATTACACAATATGCACACAGTGCATGTGTACATAGACTAATAAATTGGTCAGAAACCTATGTAGTCAGTTTGGGATGCAGAATTATAGCTGTGGTTTGAAACACACGGGTTGGCTGGTAGTTACAAATATTTACTGGTTGTGCATTTGGCATCCATTTCCCTCCTCCCTTCCAAAGGACAGTCAGAAGTTCCCTGGGGAAGCTTCTGCTTGCAATTTGCAGGGTAAGTTCAGCTTGAGGCCAGCAAATCTAGACAATCCTATCTCATTTCCATCAGGCAAGCAGGCTGCTTGACTGTTTGTTTCCCTCCAAATTCATATGTTAAAATTCTGGCCCCCAACATGATGGTGGGAAGAGGTGAGGGTTTTGGGAAATGAATCAGTCACAGGAGCAGAACCATTACAAATGGGATTAGTGCCCTTATGAAGGAGGCCTGAGAGAGATCTCCTTACCTCTTCCACTGTGTAGGGACACAAGACACCATCTGAATTAGGAAACTGGCCCTCACTAGACACTGAATTTTTTGATACCTTAATGTTGAACTTTCCAGTCCTCAGAACCAATAAATCTTCATTGCTTAGTAACTACCCAGGCTACTGTGCTTTATTCTAGCAACCCATATGAAGTAAGACACAGCCTGTAGCTTTCCTCTGGCCACAGGGATTGGTGCAAAGTGCTCAGGTAGCATGAAAAACAATACTTTCATGGGAAATGGCTCTTTGCAGATGCGATGGAGAAGCACACAGCCCTAATTTCTGCCCTAATAGCCATTTAACCATCCCGAGGGAACCAAAACTGATATGAATGGAAATAATAGCATGCGAAGAAATTAAATGAGATACAATGGACAGGGAAGAGAGAAAGGGAAGCTGCCTTTGATGCGGTGGGTAGTCCTACCATGGAAGTCTGGGACCTGAACAAGAGGGATTTCCCACTGATTAGGAAATTGGTTGTGGGTCTTTGCAGCAGAATTCCGACTACATTAAATTGATGCATGTAAATTACTTTTGATGCCATGCACCTGGTCTCCTTGCAGCTTTCCTGAGTTTAAGTACTGCAGACCTTGTGTAGTGCCTTGCTTACTTCAGTGAACCACAGTGTCTATTTTTGTACTTTATTGCATAAAAGAGAAATCCTTCCTTGACCCCCATTTACACTGTGTTTGATGGAAGAGCAAGAAGGAGAGTTTCACCTTGAAGCTTCCCTTCCTTGCAGATCTGCCAAGGAATGTGCTGTCAGTGAATGTCCACAGCTGTGTGGAGGGTGGTGTTTCTCCAGGGGCCGAGCCCCAACTGATGTTGTCGGCCCTCAGGGAGTGCTTGACCTTTACAGGAAGGTCAAGGAAATCTGGAAAAAATGATAGAAGGGATGAAGGCAATAATGGCAAAGAAATATGAGAAGAATGGGGACTATTTCTCCTTGAGGAGAGGAGTTTAAATGCAGATAGCTCATGTGGGAATCTGATTTTGAGGGAGATTCTTCCTATTTCCGGGTTTTAGTTTGTTCATCTGGGGAACAAAGCAGATTAACTACTTGCTCTCTACCAATAAACTTAATGGGACAAAAAAAATAAAGTAGAGGAAAGTAAGTTGGGAAAGGTCACTTAATTGGTCTAGCAATTGAACAGGAGGCATAAGTTCTGCTGTTCTATGGCATAACAATAATGCATTATATGTCTCCAAATAACTAGAAGAGAGGACTCTGGATATACTCACCATAAAGAAATGATAAAAGTTTAAAAAAAAAAATCTACCACATGAGCTCTGCTAGGCCTTAGTCTGGATAAGTGAGGTTATGCTAGGGATAATCTCAAAATTGCAGTGGTTTTCCTCAATGAAGATGCATTTGTCTTTTATGCTCTACCTCCAAAATGGCTTAATGGAAGTCCTGTTATACTGCAGGGACACAGGCCCATGGAGGCTCTGCCATCTAGTGATCTGAAGTCTCTGAAAATAGCATTTAGGTAAATACAGAAGGGGACAAGAAAGCATGAGGACCTCATTCCCCATCACCCCTGTTTCAGGCTAGAAGAGACATATATCTCTTTCACTTCAGTCCATTAGTCAAAATTAGTCACATGATCTCAACTTAACCACAATGGAGGCTAAAAGTATTATCTTCCCTGGGAAATAAAAGTCAAGAGAATGTGTCCATCTTAATAGGATAGAAAATCAGAGACATGCAATATCATCCTGAAGTCGAAGACTACTTGCAGCAGAGCCCATGGGTGGAACTATTTCCCCAGCCCCTTGGCTTCCTTTGATGAGGCTCTTTAAGGGGGACTAACAGGGACAGAAACTGCCCTACATGGTGCTTATACTTGATAATAATATGTCCTGGGTTTTCTTATTCATGGACAAAATAGTGTCACATAAAGAGATCTACATCCCCTACTGATGTCTTTTCCTCCCTTTTCTCCAAATATCAGTAAAATGCAATCAAGTTGGCATTTTCCCTGTCTACTGATGTTGCATCCAAACCCTCATGACCCAATAAGAACACAGATGGATTCAAGCAAGGTCCTTATTGGAGAGTAGTTGAAAGTACCCATGCCATCAGAGGACTTTCTTATACTCATAGGCATATGTTTAAAAATATTGTAACAAGTGATCACTAAATCAAGGTAAGATTAATGAAAGTCCTCACTCAAAAAGAAATCACTGAATTAGAAGCAGAAGTCACAATGGCAGCTGATTCCACCATCTGTCTACATGTCAGTCATCACTGATCATGGGGACTGGATTGTTCAGTGAAGTGGAATAAGTGGATACTCACTGGGAGGAAATTATTTATAATTTTAGCCACAACAGTTAGAAGGGGCAAGGGTTACAAAGGACCTCCTAGCACCTCAATTTGAATTATTACTAGGACTGTCCCCATAATGCAGAGCATTCTGAGAGCAATGGCATTCCTAAAAGTCTGCAGATTGCTCCCTACATAAGCACTCCAGGAGGCTTCTAGTAAAAGAAAAGTGAGGGAATGAGAAGACCAGCATTCTGATGGTGGTAACTGAATAGTTATAATAGCTAAGGCTAGACATCAGCATGCTCACCGCCACTAACCACCCTAGAGAAAAACCAAACATTAGCAATTGTATTAGTTACTTTCTTGTCACCAAGACACAATACCAGATGCTGGAAATTTAAAGGAGGAGAGGTTTTTTCCCCTCACACTTCAGTAGTCTCAGTCTGCATGGTCGGCTGGGTCCAAGGCAGGATGGCATGGCACAGGGGTATGACAGAAGAATAGTTCCTCAGTCATGGTGTCCAAGAATCAGAAAGTGAAGGGAGGAGCCAGGAAGGGAGATCCACCCTTCCAGCCACACCCTAAATCACCCACCTCTTCCCACTGGACCCCACCTAATAGCAAGTCAGCCATACCACTCCCATCACCCAATCCCATTCCAAACACATGAAGTTTTAGAGATCATTTTAGATCTAAAGCACAACAGAAACACCTGCTTTGGGGAACACCTACCTACTGTGTGAACCTCTCCTGTTTCCTCTGGATTCTTCTCTCCCAGTCTCTAGTCTCATCTTACATTATGACCCACCCAGGTTACACTTTTGCCTGAATGGCCTTTATTCTTCACCCCACACTCACTGTGGGGGCCCATGTGATTATGTAGTGGAAATCACTATCACCAAATGTGAGTTAGCTATTGGAGGAGCAGCTAGTTCATATGAATGTGAGGAGCATAAATGTGCTTGGTGGCTGTGCATGAACCAAAAGGCAGAGCTTCTCCAGCTGGGCCTGCTGCGGGCATCCCCTGACCAGGGACCAGCTCCTTGCTGTAGTGGCCACCTTGGTAATAGATCCTGTGACCAGTCCTCCCTCCTTCCCTATTCATCTCTCTGTCACTCTCGGACTAACTACTCACATGTAATCCTTTATCTCAGGCTCTGCTTTGAGAGGAATTCAGGCTGTGCCAACTAGATAGGGGATGTTGTTCTGGCTGTCCTTGGACCCACCACCCGTTCTCTCCTGGCTCCTCTCTACCTGCACATTCTGTGAGCTCCCAAAACACCAGCAGCCCAGGTACACAGCATCCACTGACACCCATCCCCTGTACAATCCCAGCTCAGTGTTTCTTGCTTCCTGTTATCTTATCTGTCCTGCTCCTTTTCTCGTGCTTTTCTTTTCTGCATTGATTGATTTTTGTCTTCTATGTATCATTTCCCTCTTGTTGCTGTAACAAATTGATATTAACTTTAGTGTCTTAAAACAACAAATACTTATAGTACTGGAAGGCTGAAAAGGTTTCACTGGATGAACATCAAAGTATCAGAAGGGCCACAAGTCCTCTGGGGCCTCTTGAGGTACAATCTGTTTCATACCTTTTTCTAGGTTCTAGAGGACTCCTACATTCCTTGGCTAATGGCCCTTCTGGCAGTCACATCTCTCGAACTCTCTCCAAGCCACGCAGTCTTCTGGACCTTCCTTCCCTCCTTCTTCAACCTTTTAAGGGCTTGTACTGGTACCCACCTGGGTAACCCAGGATAATCTCATCTCAAAATCCCTGGTTTAAGCACTTTTTACACTCTTTAGCCATAAAAGTGACATACTAACAGGTTCCGGGGATTGGAATTTGGACATTTTGGGAAGCAGTGTGTCCATTTTTCTGTTTACCATATTTTCTAAATGTAGACTATCATTTTAATGATGATTAACAAAACTAATGCTTGTACATTTTTCTCTTCATTCATCTCAAGCTTACAAATACCCCTTGCTTAGTTTAGAAGACAGCTCCTCTTTTTTATTTTTTAAAAAATTATTTATTAGTACATGTTTGCAGTACATGAGTATATTTATCATGGGGAATTGATACATGTACATAACACATCTTACTTCTCTTTTCATCCCCTACTCCTCCCATACTTCCCTGTTCCTTTCAATTCTTAGTTCCCTTCCCATTTACAAAAGCTGTATTTTCATTTTTTTCTTTAATTCTTCTTTTTCATCCCTTTTCCCTCTCATCTCTTCCCCCTACCTCCATTTCTTGTTCCCCTTCCCATTTGGAAAAGATCTCCTTACTTCCTATTATCTATCTTTTATTTTGCTCTTTACTTATACTTGGGACTTCTCATATAAGAGAAAGCATGTGGTGTTTAAGATTATGTGTCTGATTTATTCAATTAATATTATTGTCTTAAGGTACATCCATTTACTACAAATGGCTCAAATTTATCCTTCTTTATGGCAGGGTAGTACTCCATTGTGTATAAATACATTTTCTTTATCCACTCATCATTGGTGGACATATACGCCATTTCCAAGATTTAGCTGTTATAAATTCAGATACTATAAACATGTGAATGCATGTGTCACTATAATATGATGATTTTAACTCTTTTGGAAAGATACCCAGAAGGAGAATGGCTGGGTCAAATGGAATTTTACTTGTTTTTGAAGATTATCCGTATGATTTCCATGGTTGTTGTATTAGTCTACATTCCCACCTATAATGTAGAAGGGTTTCTTTTATCTGCCAACCTTGGCAGCATTTGTTATTATTTAATTTCTAGATGATAGGTATTCTTTCTGGAGTAAGATAGACTCAGTGTTGTTTTAATTTGCATATCTGCAATAGCCAACAATATTGAACTTTTTTCACGTATTTATTGACATTTCCACTTCTTCTGAGACTTGTTCATTCATTTCAGTTGCCCATTTCTTGATTGGGTCTTTTATTTGGGAGGGGTTTAATATTTTGAGTTCCATAATATATTCTAGATATTAGTCATGCCTGAGAAATAGGTGGCAAATATTTTACCCTCTCTGTAGGTTGTTTCTTGACTCTACTGGTTGTTTTCTTTGCTGTGAAAAAGCTTTTTAATTTAATGACCCATTTGTTGATTCTCAGTTACTATTTTCTGTGCAATCAGAGTTCTTTTAAGAAAGCCCTTGCCTACACCTATGTCTTCAAGAGTTTTACCTATTTTATCTTCCAGCAGATTAAATGTTGTAATATTTAGATCTTTGATCCATTTTGATTTTAGTTTAGTGCATGGTGAGAGATATGAGCCTAGGTTCAATCTTTTGCATGTTGATATCCAATTCTCCCAGCACCATTTATTAAAGAGACTATCTTTCCCCTAGTGTATCTTTTTTGGCCCTTTATCAAAGATCAAATAGTTGAATGTTCCTGAGGTTGCCTCTGCTTCCTCTATTCTGTTCCGTTGAGCCACATGTCTGTTTTTGTGCCAATACCATAGTGTTTTTTTTAATCTCTGTAGCTTTGTAATAAAACCTCAAATCTGGGATTGTGATGTCTCTGGCTTTTCTTTTGTTGCCCAGGACTGCTTTTGGTATTTGGGGTCTCTTCTGGTTCCATAGGAATTATAGGATTGTTGTCTCTAGATCTGTGAAGAATGCTGTCAGTATTTTGATTGGGATTACATTAATTCTGCCTATCAGTTTTGGAATATAGCCATTTTGACTATATTGGTTCTGGCTATCCAGGAACACAGGCTATCTTTCCATTTTCTGATGTCCTCTTTGATCTCCTTTATCACAGTGATGTAATTTTCATTGTAGCGGTCTTTCACTTCCCTGGTTAGCTTCATTCCTAAGTATTTAATTTTTTTTGATGCTATTGTGAATGGTACACTTTTCCTAATTTCTTTCTCAGTAAGTTCATTATTAGTGTATAGGAATGCTTCCAGTGGTGAAAAATTGCACACCTAACATAGCATGTTAAAGGAACCCACCTTAGACCTTCTTGTTAGGGTGTAATAAATTTTTAGAATTTAAGATCTGAAATATATATA
>NW_004624877.1:110258-133781 GCF_000247695.1 Heterocephalus glaber
CTGTTTCAGGGCCTTCACACTGAGCTACATCCCCAATCCTTTATCATTATTTTTTTATTTTGAGACAAGGTCTCACTAAGTTGCCTACACTGGGCTCAAACTTGTGATCCTCTAGCCTCAGCTTCCCAGAGTGCTGGGATTACAGGCTAGTGTCATTTTGCCTGGCTACTACTCTGTTCTGAAGGATTTTTGGTATGTGCTTCTTTGTCTATACAAGTGACAGGTGCTATATAAGTCTGGATTCTCCAGAGAAATAGAATATTTATGTCTATGTCTATGTCTACGTCTATGTCTTTTCTCCCCAGCCTTCTCCTCCCTTTTCCTCCTCTCTCCTCCCTCCCCTCCTCTCCCCTTAGTGAAGCTTTATTACAGGAATTGGATTACCCAGAGGAGGCTGAGAAGTCCCACCTGTGCTATCTGCAGACCCAAGTTTGAATTCCTGACAATTGGCGTGGGTGATGGGATAAGACCTAGTCCAAGTCCAATAGGTCAAGAACTAGAAGGTAGGAGAACTGAACAATCTCAGCCTTTATCCAGAGAGAATTCACCCCTTCCCCACCTCTTTGTTCTTTTCAGGCCCTGGTGAGTGGATGGTGCCTATTTGAACAGGCAATTTTGCCTCCTCTTTACTCTGGATCCAAACATCCTCACAGACACACCCCAAAGTAATGTTTTATCCTTTAGCCTAGTGAAGTTGATAATAAAAAAATTAACTATCAAAACCACTGAGCATTGTCACAGGCTCAGAAATAAGATGCTGTGATCAGTGCCCAGGGTGGAGACTCTGGCCTTCTTCTGGAGAGCTGTAGCTGTCCCACATTCTCCCCCTGTTCCTCTCTAAAGAGAAAGAGGAATTCACTCTCCTCACAAGACAGTTAACTTCCCATGACTGTTGTGGGGCCTGGAATCTGAGCTGTGCCAACTCAGAGCTCTGTGAACACCACTGGTTCCTGAGTGGCTTCCTGAAGCTCAGGTGTGTGTTTGGCTGCCACAGTGGGTGGCAGAGCTCAGGTGTTCACTGTGAGGATGCTGGTAACATGTCACTCTCCAGCTCTGAGAGGTCAGAAGAGGGAAGACAGGCCAAAGCTTGAGCTGGTGGGAGGCAAAGGCAACAGCTCATGGGAACAGTCAGGAGGAGCTGAAGTGTTCTTCTGACATCTGGCCTGTCACTTTGGTGCCAACTTGTGCCTCCTTTGCCCCTCTTTCCATGCACTTGAGAGCTTTCTGCACCTCCCCTGCCCAAAGCCCAGTGGACTGTCCCAAGGTTCTAAAATGTGCTAAAGTCAAGATGTTGAATATCCCTCAGTGGCTCATTGTTAAGAGGTTGATCAGAGGGTGTGTTATTGAGAGGTGGTGCCTCAAAAGAGGCCCTTAGATTATTGGGGTGTGCCCTTAAAGGAGACTATGGAAACCCCACCTCTTCCTCTCTTTTTGCTTCCTTGGCCATGAGGTGAAAGGTTTTGTTCGGCTGTGCTCTCTCTTCATGCTGGGCTCTCACCTCAAGCCCAAAGTGATGAGCCCAACTGATTATGCATAAGAACTTCCAAAACTGTGAGTTGACATAAGCTTTTTTCTTTATAAGTTGATTAGCTCAGGCTTTCCCCCCCTCCAATCCCTGGTCTTGAACCCAGGAGTGCTGCCACTGAGCTACATCCCCAACCCATTTTTATTTTTAATATTGATACAGGGTCTGGCTAGATCACTAAGCTGACCAGGCTGGCCTGAGACTTGTGATCCTCTGCCTCAGCCTCCTGAGTAGCTGGAATCTCATACCTTAGAGACAGAAAACTAACAGAGGAAAATTGGCCTCCTCCTCTAGGTGACTTCCTCCTTTCATCAATTTGTCAAAAAGCACTTATGCCGAAGTGCAGTTTACCCCATCTTAGCTATGTGGGTATGGATCTCCACGATTACAGGAAATAGGCAAATGATAGCATTGTTGTTAATAGTGTTTGTACCCTGGATACCTCACTGACCTTCCAGGCTTCTCACCTATAGGTGTGAACTGCACTGAAGCTGAGGCTGCTGGAAGGCTTAAATGTGGCCATATGTGTTGTGTTGGCTGGTCCTCAATGTAATTCAGAGGGATGTGAGAGATGAACTGTGTTTTCAGAGGTTTAGCCTCCAGTTTGTAGAGGAGGCAACGAAAATAGTTTGTCTGAGGTCATATAGTGGTTAGTGGCAGGGCCAGGAAAAGCTCCTGGTCTCTCAGTGACCACACAAACTGCTGTTCTCACTTGTATATGACTGGGAATTCAAGGAGGATCGACCCCATCTTTATTGTTGGGGATGGAACATAGTGACATAAACATAACTGGGTTAATGTGTCCTAAAAGATAAGGGCTGCCAGGTAAAACACAAGATGTTCAGTACAGTCAGGTCTGGGGCATACTTATGCTAAAATTTTATTCTCTGTTTATCTGAAATTCAGGTTGAACTGGGCATCCTACATTTTTATTGGCTAAATCTGGCAACCCTACAATAGCTAAAATTCACATTGAAACTATTTAACGAACCACATTATTACTGCCTCGACTTGTCCTGGGTCTTCACTTAGAGGCAGAGTCTCAGTGCTTTCTGGGAAATGTAAGCAGAGCTATAGCTACATTTGCAGCAGTGCCAAGTCTTGATATGAAACCAGAACAGTTCCATTGCTTATTCATAGTCTAGATGTTTGCAGTGGGTAGACAAAATATTGAGAGGTTTGGCAGAATTTCTCAATCGTCCTTTGGAATTCTGGCATCTTGCAACTGCAGCCTTGGGGTTCATTCTGTCTATGTAGAGACAGTAACTGTGACCCAGTTCTCTAATCTCTGATGACCTGTGTGCCCTCTCTCCTCCTTTCCCAAGGGGACCCAGGACACGCTACTAGAATTTTCAAAGATTCAGCCAAAATCTGGGCGTGCTTTACATTTTGTTCATTTTTTGGCCAAAGACTCACATGTATGTATAGTTGTTTTACTTCAGTCTGCTGATAAAGCTCAGACTTCTGCAGACTTCTTTTTCTTAGTTTTTGTTATGGAGGAATTTCAGCAACAAAATCAGATTTTTTTTTCTTCTAAGAGCACAATAAGTTGAAATAAATCCTGTACATGTTGAAACACTCTGACCCTATTAAGAAGATGGATGGGGAACGGTGATTTCAAACAGCCCTGGAGAGCCCTAGCAGCTCAGGGCTTCTCCTGTAGGAACTTGAATTCACTGATTCATTCATTCATTCATTTAACCAGCTTTACTGGCCCCTTTGTGTCACAGCAGAGTAGTGAGGAGAAAGGGAATCACTTCGTGGCTGCAAATGGTGACTGTGTGGTCAGTTGTCCAGGGTCTTGTTCTTGGTTCTGTTTCCTGTTAGTTGTGTGGTCTTGTCCAGTTCCTTCACTTCTCTAAACTTGTTTGGTTACTTATCTGTTAAATAGAACTAACAACAGTTCCTGCTTCTCAGTTGTTGGTAGGATTAAGTGAGATGTCATGTAACTTCTTTGGAACAATGCCTGACATTTAAGTACTTATACATGTTAGCAGTGGTGTTGGACACAGTTGTGCAGATGCTTTGATCTCAGAGAAGGTAGGCTTCTGACCCTAAAAGTAAAATTCAAAGTTATCATTTGGCAAAGCTCATTCTAACTCATGGCCAACAAGCTTTGTCTTGAGTCTTTAAACTAGTTATGTCCTTCCTCTTGGCTAGTAAGTGGTGTAAGGATGACTTTGATCCCTAGTTCAGGTGAATGAAATGCAAATTAACACTTTCTGGCTATAACTTCTGGAAAATCTTTTGCTTTTCTGGAAAAAAGAGAGAGAGAGAGAGAGGGAGAGAGAGAACTTTGGTCTAGAACATGGTTATGATGCTTAGAAGTGCAGCAGCCATTTTGTGACTCTGCAGTCATGACATAAAGACAAAAGCCAATGTGGTAGAGGTAGTGAAAAGAAAGATAGGAAGAGCCTAGATTTCTCAGAATGTTTGAATGACTTCATCACATGGTCTCCAGACTTATTAAATAATAAAAATTGTTATCTAATTTTTAAGGCACTGCAATCACATCTTCCATCACTTGTAGTTTAAATAGAGTTTTTATTGGTACAACCACAATAAAAATAATTTTTTCCTCAAAGAAATAAAAGAGAAATAAAATTCAGCCTTATCCTAGGACAATAAAGTGAGTAAGCAGAGTATGTAAAATGTTTTGCACACATAGAAAAGGAAAAATTAGTAGGTGATGGGGGTAATTTATTGAGTTATGAAGATACATTTCTGCCCACTTAAAGAACTCTTGACCTCAGTGTGTGACCTAAAACCCATCATCTGGTTCTCAACAAAGGGAAGAGAAGCAGAGTCCCCACCTCGATAGAAGATGCTGGCCATACCCTCTGTGCTTCTCAGGTCAGTGCTGTAGCAGGTTCTTCTGCTTCCTTCTTGGTCTGACTCTCAGAGCAGATATTCTCTCTGGTTGGGACTTCACTGCTTCACTCATATCTCCCTTCCACTAAGTTTGGCTCTTCTGCTCCCCATCACTTCCTCCTTCCACTCTCTAGCCTACAGCCCATATGGGAGAGTGGTAGTTTGTGTTCTGTGATCGATTTTGGCCAAAGACTAAGGAGAGAGGAATGGTAAACAGGATGGGAAGATGGGGGGCTAAGGTTATCATAAAAAGCATCCTACAGGCAAGAGCAGGGGAGTTAGTTGCAGAGGATAACAAGAGTAGAGGAAGAAGGAGGGATGAATCTGAAGAGGGCTGGAGAGGTAGATGGAGTGATAGCTTTTGATGATAGGAAGGAGTTCAGACTTGGTTCATAATTAGCAGCAGGGAAACACCTGGATTCCTGAAGAAAATATGTAATAATCATGGGAGATTCCTTTGACAACTTCAGGTAGGTCATTTAGAATAATAGTGACTAAATTAAAGAAATTAGTCAAAAGATTTCCAATCATGAAAAAAGAATTTCCAGAAAATTTCAGATAGTTGAAATATGAGAATTATACATGTCTATGTGGTATAATTTATTTCAATACATGTATATCATGTGTAATGATCAGGTAAAGGTAACTGGTGTATCTACCACCTCAGCTATTTATCATTTCTTTTGGTTGGGAACATTCAACAGCCTCTCTGTAAGCGATTTTGAAACCCATAGTTAAATGCCAGGGTTGGGAACAATCCTGGTTAGGCCATGGTCTAGGTGACATCATCTCAGGAGCAGTTATAGAAAGTCTCATTGGGGATAATTGCTGCTGCTGAGGAGGTAGTTTGACTCTTATTGCAAGATGTTTATCCATCAGACTTGCTGTTCCTAGAACACAATGTGACTGCAGGAGAGAATGATTTTTTGTTGTTGTTTTTTTTTGGTACCAGGGATCAAACTCGGGTCCTTGCACTTGTGCAGAAAGCAGCGAAACCACTGAGCTAAATCCCCAGCCCAGGAGAGAATGATTTAATGTGAGAACTACATAGTCAGGAAAGATGGAATTGGTTAGGTCAATGATTAGGCCCATCTTCAGGTTTAGGGTAATGATCAGAGACTTCTAGGTGCCACACTGGGGTTCTAGAAGAGGACGTTGTAAAAGCTGTCAATTGACAATCTGTTGATTATGATGGCCCAGCAAATCTTGAAAATATCTTAGTTCTCTTATCTGGGTGTCTTCAGCCTTGAAGGGGAAGGATTACTAATTTTAGATGAATACTCTTCAAATGATTAACATGTCTATGTGCAAAGCTGAGCAGGAATCTGACCCAAACTTTAAGGTAGCAGAAGGAGACAGAGGTAAAATAAAGGCTGAGATACCAAGCTTTTATTCTGCTTTTAGGTACCCATCAGGCACCTGCAGGCCTAAATGAAAGCCCATGCTTTTCAATGAAAGCAGCCTCAAAGTCTCTGTTACACTAACAGGATCCATAGACAGTGTTTTGCTGAACATGAGTGATTAAAAATTGAAAACATCCCTGCTGTGCAAGCACAAGGACCGGAGTTCAATCCCTGTACCAAAAAAAAAAAAAAGAAAAAAAAAGAAAAAATTGAAAACATCAATTAGGTAATGTTTTATTTATCCTGTTTATTTTTCTGTCAATTGGGAAGTGGCTTCAATGCCTCAGAGCCACAGCCTGAGAGAAGACAACTTAAAGAACTGGCCTGACTCTAATTACAGAACATCATGTCCAATGAAAAAGTTACACAAGTGTTGAATAGTGTTATGGTTTATATCTGGATGCCCCCTCCAAGCCTCATGAGCTCATATGTGGGGCTTTTAGAAGATTGGATTATGGGGCCCTGTATGGCTGGCTTGCCTTTAGGAAGTGTGGTCTGGTCAGAAAAGGTTGTCACTGGACGAGTGGTCTGGAAAAGCTTGTCTCCCTCTCCAGCTCCTCCTTTCACGCTTTGCATTCTGTGGACCATACTATGAGTAGCTCTTCTTCTCCATGTCTCTCTGCCATGCTGTCCTGCCTTGGAGCCAGTCGACTATGGACTGAAATGTGAGCCAAGATAAACTTCTTTTCCCTTAAGTTGTGGATGTTAGGTATTTTATCCCAGTGATGAAGAAAGTGACTAAGACAGATAGTATGATGTTTCATCTGAGAATTTTTTGTTGTTAAAGAGTTAATTCTGACAGAGAAAGGTGAGATTAGGGAGATTGCTCAGTATCATACAGCTATTACATGGTTCAAGCAGCATTTGGATCCAGGATACAGAGTTTGTGACCACTTCTGGATATAGACTCTCATTTATTAAGTCACAAGATCAAAAGTATGACTAAATCCCTGGGGCTTATGACAGCCATGCCAAAACTTAGACACTGGCCAGAGATTACTAGAGTGGAGTTCTAATGGAAAATGTGCCCATCCTCGTAGGGCTGCTATTATTGGTTCAGTGGTGGATTTCAACTTAGGGTTTAAGGACAGCGCAGTCCTATGACAAGAAGTGATGTGGGGACATTGAAAGGTAGCCATGATGCAGTGAATGGGACTTCCACTTAAGAAGCTGTCAAAGCCTGTAATGAAGAACCTTATCATCTCATCTCATGTAATAAGTGACAGTGAGAAAGGCATTCATCCAAAAGGTACATTGCATAATACTTATGAGAGTTTTCTAAAAGAGTAAGAAGAGAAGTTAAAATAGATTTGTCAAGAAATCAAATAATAACAAATGCTGGCTAGGCTGCATGAAAAAAGGAACCTTTCTATATTGTTGATGGGAATGTAAACTAGTGGAACCCATGTGGAAATCAGTATGGAGATCTCTCAAAAAACTAAAACTGGAAATTCCATTTGATCCAGCTATTCCCTTTCTGGGTATCTTCTCAAAAGAATTAAAGACATCATATTACAGAGATACATGCATAATAGCTAAATCTTGGAAGTGACCTAATATCCAGTAACAGATGAATGGATAAAGAAAATGTGGTTATTTATATACAATGGACTAACACTATGACTTAAAGAAAGATAGACTTGAGTCATTTGTAGGAAAATGGATGCACCTTGTGATCGTAATATAAGTGAAATAAATCAGGCATACAAGCTTAAGTACTGCATGGTTTCTTTTATATGAGAAACCCAAAATATAAATAAAGAGCAAAATAAAAGATAGCAGGAAACAGAAAGATAGATCTTTTGTAAATGAGAAGAGGACCAAGAGATGGAGGGAGGTGGGGAGGAAGGGGACGGGAAGGAGATGTAAGAGAATTAAGATGTGTTGTGTACATGTACCAATTCCACACCTTGAATGTAACCATCACGCACTAATAAACATGCACTAATAAAAATTTAAAAAATAGAATGGTCACTTAAGCTTCTTTTGCAGATGGATTTAAATCTAATCTCAGAAAGATGTAAAAACATATCTAATTTGACATTCAAGTAACCTTTGAAATGTTTAGTGTCAGTAGAAAGTTTTCCCAGGGATAAGGGAACGGATTGTAGTAAAAAGGCAAGGGTGGATACTATTCATCAAAGGGACCTTGATGGTACATTACTGAAGCAGGTTTTACTATGCATCCATTTGGAAAAGAAACTGCACAGTGATTACATTTTGGTATGGAAATGATCTCTTTTAAGTAGAGTTCAAACTTTGTGAGAATAAAGTGTTGCAGAAAAAATATCTCTTTCACTACTGGTGAGCACAATGTAATTCCTTCAGGGTGAAATGTCAAATTATATGTCTAGAATAGAGAGGCTGGTGCATCCAGTTACATTTACCTAAAGAACCCTGGAATCATTGTTCCTGGTAGTCTGAGCTCATGGCCCATCCTTCATGTGAGTGCATAGTCAACAAAAGGCTGTAAAGGGTTTTGTTAAAACAAACAACTTCATTGGAAATCCACATCTATGAACAGATTCTGTCATTTCCCCATCAGAAAGAAAAATTGGAGAAAAAGTACATTTAAAGTATATCCACATGGTCAGCAGGACAGAAAAAGGTAGGGTGGCAGATTCCAACTTAAGATGACTGTAACCCATAAACATTCCCAAAATTTGTAAATTCACTCTAGCACAAATCTTTCCCAATAATTTCCAAGGAGCCAATGTGGCAGGCATGAATACTGTTTCAGTAATTAAAATCAATATTGAGCCTTCTCCCACCTGGGGAGCAAACTATTCCATCTCAGACAGAATTGGGGCTCCCTCATACCCTCTACATCATTCAAGACTTTATTAATCTTCCAAAAGCTTTGTACACAGAGCTGTTGGCAAGGCCTCTGTGGGTTTTGGTTTACTCTTGTTACTGTTAAAGTACTTGTTATTCAAACTAAAGTGGTCCCTTAATGTTTGATGGTTTTGTATGTTTCTTGCTGAAACTAGGATTTTAGTGAATAGAGTTCAGATCCCTCCAACCATTTATGGCAAGGTAAGCTCCCTTCAAATATGCAGACAGTGTATTCCTTTTGATCATTGGTCTGAGGAAGATGGACTGTGTTCAAACATCTTTTTCTTGGATAGGCAAAAATTCCCACCTGTTGTGGAAACATAAAATTTAAATGTATCAGAGATTTTAGTTGATGGTTAATGAAAGAATCAGTAAGATGTTAAAACCAGTCCAAAAAATAATCCAAAGAACACACACATATAAGTAATCAGTAAGATTAATATAAATTTTCTAACAGATACAAAACTGGTCAATGTCCACTGGGCAGTGATCCACCGCATCTCAGGTAAACAGTGCTTTTGTATTCTTAGGCGTCAGAATCATCTGCATTACTGTCAGGTTTCCACAACTTGCTGATTAGTAAAATAGCTCAGTAACAATGAAAGGCACAGATGTTTGCAGAATTAAGTAACTCAGAAGGATGTACCTAGTATTTACTGAAAAGGACATCCAACAAACTTTTTTCCCTGATTTTAAAGTCCCTTTTTTTTCTTAATAGTTACTTACACATGCTAAATCAAAATGTGGGCTGCAGGCAGACATCCAGTGACAAGGTAATTCTCAGTGACTGAAGATTGTGATGAAAATGAGTTGGCTTTACCTTAGAGGATAGAGTGGGTCGTATTATAGAGCTTTTTCTTCCAAGCGTGTGCATGAGAGGGACAGGCTAGAGAACACATTTAGTGAATTGTAGCAGCAGTGCATTTGGGGTGATCAGGGCAAATGAGGACTGTAGTCCTTAAATTGGGCACATAAAGAAGCAGTTCAGGCAAGAGTCTGGTTTTGATATGTGGGTACCATAAGTCCTACACTTCTCATAAAACAATTTAGAATTTGTCTTGACAAAAATGTGCAGAGGAAGAAATAGAAAATAGAATACTCCCTAGATGTACTTAGGAATTTGATTCCTAAATTTTAGCCTGATTTTGATCCAATTTTCCTAAGTTTTCATTTTTTTAGCAGGGAGACCTCAAGATTGTTTTTATCATCTTTACCCTCACTAGGTAAAGTTTTGTGCCACTGTCTTCTTTCTTAAATGTTGGGTAAGAATTTCCTAGAGCATAGTCACATCCCATAGATTTCCACAAGCATTTAAGCCACAGCCCATACATTTTATTTGTTTTTTGCCCTACAACTCTTACGTCTATTGACATAATCATACATATTTCTCCGTTGAATTTTTATTAATACTTTTAATTTTAAAGATAATTTTAGATTTGTATAAAAGTTATAGTGATGTTATAGAGAATTCTCTATATACTTTATTTCTTATGTTCCTGTGGTACATTTGTTCAAACTATATTGCTATTAACTGACTATATTACTATTATCATTAGAGTTTGTTTGGATTTCAAGTTTTTTCATTAATTTTTTTCCATTCCAGGATTAAGGGGACCACGTGGTTCTTAGTCTCTATGTATCCCCTGGTTTCTCTTGGGGTGTGATCGTTTCTCAGTCATTCCCTGTTTGTTATTTTCTTGCAGCGCTGGGGATCAAACTCAAGGCCTTGTGCATACTAAGGAAGTGTTGTATCTCTGAGCTACAACCCAGGCTCATTCCTTGTTCTTAAGGACCAAAAGGTTTGGAAGGGTATTGGCTGGTACCTTGTAGAATCTTTCAAACTGGATTTGATTAATGTTTTTTTCCCCATAATTTGTTGGAGAATATACATTTTTGGAAAGAGGACCACAGAAGTGAAGGGCCCTTCTCGTCACATCCTATCAGGGCACAGGATCTTTGTGTGACATTGTCAATGGTGATGTGCATTTGGTTTCTTTAGCAAAGGTAGTGTTGGCCAGGTCTCTCCATTATAAGGTTATTCTTTTCCCTTTTCCCTTCTGCTGTGGTTTGAATATGTCTCCAAAAGTTCTTGTGTTGGAAACTTAAACCCTAAATTCATATGTTAGTGCTATTTGGAGGTGGAGTCTTCAAGAGGTAATTAGGATTAGATGAGGGTAGGACTCCCCCATGATGGCATTAATGGTTTTATAAGAAAAGAAAAAGGGACTTGAGGTAGCACCTTGTTCTGTCTCACCAGGTGATGCGCTTCTTCATGTTAAGATGCAGCAGAAGGCTCTCCCAGTTACTGAGCACATCCTAGCACCATCATATTGACATTCCCAGCTTCCAAAAGCATTTGCTAAATAAGCCTCTTTTCTTTGTAAGTTACCCAGTCTCAAGTCTTCAGTTATAGCAAGAGAAAAATGTGACTTTTGTTTTCTTGTTCCATCCTCTAGAATGGCTTATTAGACAATTCTGGTTTATTTTTCTCCATATAATTTCAAATAATTCACTTTATAAAACTATCTGGGCCTTAAACCATTTTTGGAGATAAATTTTCAAAAAACCTTTCTAAAAATTTCTGTGATTACTTGATCATAAAAGTCTTCCACATTCTCTAATGTCAGAATGGCAATTAAAAAAACACCAAATATTTTCACCCTTGCCCAGCCCTCCCTTCAACCCCTCCAGCCCTCCCTATTTACAAAGATTTTGTTCCTATTTTTCCATTTTCTCATATTAATCCCATTCCCTTCTATCCTTTCCCCTAGCCCTCCCACTTCCTTCCCCTTTGTCCCTTTTCTTCCTATTTCACATTACCTATTATACATTTAGTCCTAATTTACACTTTCAGTTTCTCACACCAGAAAAACCATTCAGTATTTATACATGTGTGTCCTATTTATTTCACTTAAGAGTATCTCCACAATGTGCATCCACTTGGCTATGTCTCTAATTTCTCATTTTTTATGGCTGAGTAGTACTCCATTTTATAAAAAAACCACATTTTCTTTATCCAGTCACCAGTTGATGGGCATTTGGGCTGTTTCCAAGTTTTAGCTATCACAAACTGTGCTGCTATGAACATGGGTGCACATATATCACTGTGGTATGATTCTTTTAATTCTTTGGGGAAGATCCCCAGCAGGGGAATAGCAGGGTCAAATGGGACTTCCAGTCCTAGTTCTTTGAGGTATCTCCATACTGATTTCCACAGTGGTTGCACCAGTCTACATTCCCACCAGCAGTGGAGCAGGGTTCCTCTTTCCCCACAGCCCCGCCAGCATTTGTTATTGGTTGATTTCATGATAGCAGCCATTCTTTCTGGAGTGAGATGAAATCTCAGCATTGTTTTCATTTGCATCTCTCAAATGACCAGTGATGTTGAACATTTTTTCATGTATTTATTTGCTATTTCTACTTCTTTGTGTGAGAAATGTCTGTTCATTTCAGATGCCCATTTTTGGATTGGGTCTTTAACTTTGGGAGGTCTGATCTTTTTAAGTTCTCTACAGATTCGAGATAGTAGACCTTTGAGGAAGAGCAGGTGAAGATTTTTTCCCACACCATTTCATTGTGATTTTGAATTTGAATAAAGAACATTTTGCCTAGTGATATATATATATATATATATCTCCCCCATTTCCAATATGGTGCATTTTCCTGAGTAGGCATGCTGTTTACTGTATGAGGTTTTTCCTGTGGAAGAAATGGTAGACCACTGCAGATGTGTCTAATGTGAAAAGCTCAGAAATGGGAATTAGATGCATTTTTTGAAGCAATGTTCTACGGCTTTGTTGGAGCAAAGAACATTGAGGCCCAAATACAGATCCTTGGGTACTTAGAGTAGGTGTAGATGAAGGTGGACCATTAACATTTATGTGTGTGTTTCTGCTTACTTCTCTTAGAAGTATTTTTGTAAGCCATGCTCGTTTAAAAGTGGAGAGGCAATACAGAACTCAGAGAGAGTGGATTATGCCTTCCATCCCCCATCTACTACTGCCCAGACTATTTCCTGCTAACTGCAACAAAAGATTTGGTTCTGCATCCATCAAATGCTTCTCTCCAGCTTAATGGCAGAATGCCAAATGATATCCATTTTGTACCATTTTGCTGATGGAAGTGTTTTTGGATATTTGGTGGCAGGAAAAATAATAGAATGTCTTAAAAATTGTCATAGAACTATGGGACTCCTGTTTCAAAGCTATATCCTACTCTACTCCTGTTTCAAAGCTATATCATACTCTATATCCTACTCTACATTTCAAGGACATGAAAACTAAGGTTAAACTAGGCATAATGAAATTTCAAGGCCATAAAGAAAATCAATGGCAAGCCTGAGACTTGAATCCCAATTTCCTACCACTTGGTGCAGGGCTTTTTCCCTATGCTACGCTGTCCTTGCATCTGACCTATAGACCAGAGGCCACACAGTCAGAGAAAAGGCAAAGCACCATATAGTGGAATTTAAACATTCTATAAGTAGAAAGACTTGTATAGCATGGGTGCCAGTGCACTCTGGTATGGGTATGTGGTTGCCCCAGGACCTGTTCTTGTCAAATCACTCATGAAGGGGTTGACCCTGAAGAATCTCCATCAGCTGTACTTTACAAATCCCCAGATAAAGCAAAGGCATATTTAGAGAAGTTGCTTTATCTCTTCAATCTACGTGTGACGTAATCCTGAACTTTTAGAGTGCAGCCAAGGCCTGGGCGCCTTGCCAGTCCATATACACACTGTCCATCTGTAGTGGATAGACTAGAATTCAGGCTAAATGGAGATTCCCTCTTTTGGCTTCTTTGTGCTGTCTCCAAGTGTGTATTTTGAAGCAGGATCCACATTCTTGGCAGGTCAGCTGTGAAACATGTTTGACGTTGGTGGAAAAGGGCAGTTCTTGGATCCAGGAACCTTGCTGCTTATGTCTGTCTGCACTCCTGAGGAACCGTGTTCCAAAAGCCAACTTTCTAAGAGTCTGTTTGGCTCTGTGTTTGACACTGATGGAGCAGGGAAGGCTGAGTAAAGATTCTGAAAGGTCCTTTCCTGTAATTGAATGCAGGACACATCCAAACCTGCCTATGTGTACATGAGCATGTTCAACGCCATTGGAGTTCTCCCTTCATGAAAAGAGTTATTATGAAGAATGTAAAAGTGCATTAAGCTTAAGCTGTGATATCATATTATAGGATGAACATAATTTAACAAAGTGATGCCTATCTATTCTCTTTTCTTCCCAGGCTTGTTGATTTTTTAAAAATCACATTTTATTTATCTGTGGAACTGCACTACAGAGTAGCAGATTTTAGATCTCAAATCCTGGGTTCCTGGCATTAAATTTGAACTAGATCTGGATTTTCTCTTCTGCATGTATTGCTTTTATGATTTTGGATAGCCTATCTGGAGTCATCTTAAACTTCTGTTCTCAAGGTAAGTAACTGCCATGGAGTGGAAGCATCTAGTTAACACAGGTGCAAAGCCTGAAGAAATAAACAGGTGGAAAGATGCAGTCTCCTAGTGTGTGTCCATGCTGTGTAGAATCTGTTCCTAGTGATCCCCTGGGGACCTCCTCAAATCAAGCCCTCTGTGCTCCTCCAACCCTGGCTAAGACACATTGATTGACGCAACATACTGCTGTGTGGAGATGTGTGACAGATGGGCAGGGGCTGCACTGCATGGAGGAAAGCCAATTTCTGTACCAAAGCTTGTGAAGTCTAGCAAGGGAAGAGAAAGGTAGGTGACTTAGCAAATCTTTCCTGGGACAGACATTCCATGTAATTCAGAACAGCTGTCCCAAGTCAAGGGCTCTCATCCTTCTCTCATCCCCAGCAGTGAGATGTGCATAAGAAGACAATATCCCAACTTCAGTGGCTTCCAGAGGAAATGTGAAAGAGATGCTTGGTGGATGCAGAACGTTGGGAAAATGCAGAGAAGTACATCGACCTGAAGTGTAGCTTTGATTGATCTCTGTAGATGTTTTCAGATGCTCCAAAAGCATAGGAAATTTCCCCTATGCAGTGAGCTTATAAAATAGCTTAGTTATTCAATCATTATTTAAATAACAACAATCATTAAAATCAAATCCCAGCATTTTGGGAGGCTAAGGCAGGAGAATAGCAAGTTAGAGGCCAGCCTGGGCACCTCAGTGGCTTAGGGAGATTCTGTCTGAAAATAAAAAATAAAAAGAAGGGTTGGGGATGTAATTTAGTGTGAAAGCCTTGGGCTCATTCCCTTCAGTACCACACACAACAAAGTCAACATGGTTTTAAAAAGTATTTTTAAAAAAATTTGATGACTTCTTATCTGTAGTCATGTTTTGAACTTTTAAAAAGTATATAATTTTGAATCAAATGATTGATGATTGATAATAGATTTGTAAGTTTAAAGGCAAGGTAAAAGATTTAAGTATATCTACTTTGATTTTTAATAATTATTCATTTTTTATTGATCTCTCCATCAGTGATCAGTCCTGATTCATCAAATCAGGGGGCTTGTGGTATTGTGTCTTTGTCTTCCAATTTCTCAGAAGAAAGCCACCTCTTAGCACAAACTCTATAAAATTGGCTTTCTCATTTGTAACACATAAGAACATGTCATGCTGTGAGGATTCAGTTGGGTATTAAGATTTATGTAAGGCCTAGACAGTACCCAGCACATAGTATGTGCTCAGTAAGCATTCCTTAAATCTGAAAATACGGAAAGTTTTGGGAAGGATCAGATAAGTTACTCCTCAGTTGCTAGAGACAGAATACTTTAAGAGCTGCTAAGCTTATGTCTGTTTGGAAAAGTAGTAGCTCATCATGATTCCTAAGCAAGTCAGTTCCTATGGGTGGTGGTAATGAATTTGGCAGCCTATCCACATGGGTACTCCTTATATAGAGCAAATAGATAACTTATTGTAACTGTCAATAGTACAGCATTGGCAAAACGTAAGTGTACATAACTGGTCTACTCATTGGCTTGTTCTTAGTAGATCTCAAATGTAAATAGTTTTTTTTCTTCCAAAGTATAGCTTCCTTCTTATTTCCAGTTTCATTTTTCTGTTCTCTAATGAATCTCAAGCAGATACTATCATTTTCTGGTTAAAACTGGTTAAAATTAAATCCAGGGACTTCTGCTCTGGCCACAATGGACTAATAAAAATCAGACTTACCTTTTCATCAGAAACAACTAAAAAGTCAAATAAAAAAAAATTTTTTTTTTGTTTCTGGGGATTGAACTCAGGATCTTGTGCTTTTGAGGCAGGTGCCAGAACCGCTGAGCTAAATCCTTGGCCCAAGTCAGACAAAATATGTGAAACAATGGTTTCTGGACATTGGACACCAGAGAGTAGAGGACAGGGATCACGCTAGTGGGAAACAGAGATGCTGAGCTCCCTGATCGACCCAGTGTGCTGCTCATAGAAGGCATCCAGGAAACAGGACAGGGTGCCTACTCTAGGCAGAGCTGCAGGTTTCTGTGAGTTGAGGGGACCAAGATGGGAGTGTGGAGACATCAAGGCAGTTTACATACAGGGTGCACATCTGGGCATGGGGAGAGCTCACAGAGAGAAAGCTCCAGAGGTATGCCGAGTCCCCCATCAAGTCATAGGCAAGGGCTAAGGAGGACTGGTAAGTGAAAGAATGTCCCCAAAGCTGGGATAAAACCACCCCAAAGATTAGGGGAAGCAAATCACTGTGTTTTGCATTTGAAGGGATATTAGATATACAATGGGAGAGCCGCATGCAATGGTGGGCACCTGTGCTGAGGGAGCCTGAAGCAGAAGGACGGTCACAAGTTGTAGTCCAACCCAGCCTGAGCAACTTAGTAAGACACTGTCTCCAAATAAACTAACAACTAACTAACTACTGGAAAAGGGCTATGGATACAGTTTAATGGTAAAATCCCCCTGGGTTTAATCTTCAGTACAGAAAAAAAAATGGAGGAAAGAAGTACAAAGGGAAAAGCAGAAAGATCAGGGGCCTCAAGAATCAACAAGGCATGGATGAAGAACTGAGTTGTGGAAGGCTCTTGTGTTTTGGTAGAGTAGATATTCTGGATGTTCCATTTCTCTAAAAATCCTTCCAGAATTTTAACTGGAGTGCAACATAAATACAGAAATATGTACATTTAGTTTTTCCTAACAAATTTGTGTGAATCAGATAGGGACACAAACAAAATCCAAAGCTTCTTTTGTGTCCTCCCTAGTCATTAGCACCTCCCAGTTTCCAGGCCACCATAAGTCCCAAACTACCACCACCACCACCACCAGCACCAAGGCAAACCTTGCCTTAGCTGGGCACATTTACATTCCTCTCTGTAGCAGCTGTTGCTTTTCAGGCTGACACTGCTTGGCCAGTTATGAGAGCTATGTCTTATGGCAGGTGTCCAAATGCTGGCTGTCTTGGGGGTACTGCTTGAATTCTTTGGGGGCCTCACCACTGACCAATTCCCTGGCTCTGGAGGAGGATAATTCATTCTTTGTTAGTTCCATTATGAAAGTCTGCTCACTTGGCAAGCAGCCCTCTTGGTTGGGTACCGGAAAGATGGCTCACCCCCAGGTGAATTCCAGTGTCTGCTCCACCCTGGCTATGCCAAACAGTGCTCTACCAGCTCCCTCTGGAGTGTCCATTTCCTTTCAGTTCTCTCTTGTACTGTTTGTAAGCCTATAAAGACAGAGATCTCCAACTAGAGACTGCAGGACATGTCCCCATTGTTACTATAAGAGGTGATCAAGGAACCTTCACCTCCCTGCTTGGCTTTGGGAGGATAGAGGAAACCACTACCTACCTTGAGGCTATTCCTTGTGGCTAAACCGTGGCTATCCTTTTTTCTTTCTCCTCTTTTAAAAGAGAGACAAGCCAGGGAGTTCAGGGGAGCAAGGCTGGTGTCTTAAATGTATCTGGGGTTTGTTTTCAACAGGTCTCATGAGACACACAGACACAGATGTGACTGTCAGGAAAGAAGTTTACCATGCAGATCCCTAGAATCAGGCGACATGCCACACCATGCAGGTGTATTAGATTTGCATGGCTGTGATAAAATATCTGAGACACATAAACTTAAAAGAGGAATGGTGTGTTTTGGCTCACTGTTTCAGGGGTTTCAGGCTGTGGTCCTTTGGCCCCATTACACTGGGTCTATGCTGAGGCTACAGGACATGGTGGGAATCATGTGTTAGAGCAGAGATGCTCTGTTTGTGGTGGCTCAGAGCAGAGAGAGTACGGGGTTGAGGGTCTAAAATCCCCTTTAAGGGTACAGTCTCAGTGACCTAATTCTTTCCACCAGCCCCCTCCACAAAAGGTTGCACCACTTCCCAACTGCACCACACATTGGGGACCAAGACTGCACATGGCTTTGGGGAACATTTCAGATCCAATAATATAGGGCCACATGGAGAAGTCCCAAGGTTTGTCAAGCTCTGAGGTGCAGGGTGTGTCTCCAGTTGTCAAGCACCTGGGCTGATTAGGAAGAGGGCATAGTGGCCAGGAGTGTGAAAGGCAGATATGGAAGGTGGCTGGAGTGTGGGCTCTGGCTTGGTTTTCAGTGGAAGATATGACTAAGGTAAGTCATTTGCTGTGCCTATGAATTAGCGAACCCTATGAGGAGTGGTCTTTCCAAGGCTAGCAAAGGTCTGAGACATCAAAACATCCAAATACAGAAACTAAAAGACAGGGTTAATAAAGCCAGTTTGATTATTTTATGGTGAACTCTGAGGGACATTTTTCGTTACTGTTGATTCATTTACAAATGTTATGGTACTTCTGTCTTTGTCCCCAACTTTGGGTGCTGGTGGTCAATTTTGAAACAGGAACTGTCCAATCCAACATTCTGCTACACAATGATAATTAAAAAACACATCATATGTCATATTATCTAACCTCTGTATTAGAAATTAAAGTAGCAGGTGCTAAAATGGACTGTACTTTTGCTAGGAGCTCAGTTTGCAGATTCTTTGGTTGTGAGTAATACAACTTGATTATTGGTTATTTAAACAAACATAGAATCTGTTGAATGGATATAGAATTGGTCATGGAGAGGGAAAAGTGATGGCCAACTGCCTGAAAGAGCAGATTGCTGCCATTGGCAGTGATTTGCCCCAATGTTTTCTATACCCCGAAGTCAGAGTGCATGAAGAGGAATCCTTGGTCAGAGATTTGGAATGGGAAAACTTTGCCTGATATTCCCATCAGACCACTTCAACAGGAAAAGGCCTGGGTCTCAGACAAAGGCGGGAATAGTTCCAAAAGAAGATGGCATGAATTGTTGGTGGGCAAAAACAAAAGACATTCATACCTGACTACAGGTAGCCAGGTTAACTGAAGAGTACAGCTTTGTGAAAGTCATATTTGAGTTCCATCTCTGCTACTTATTATTTTGGTCACAATTTCTGTGCATTCCTCTCATATCACCTATAGGATAGAGGGAAATAATACCTGCCTTACCATATAGTAATAAACTACTCTATTATTCATATAGTATTAGTCCAATTGACATAATTGCTCGTATTTCTGAATCTCCACTATTTTGTAGATGGTGTTTTTGTCACTGTGTATTGATAGCCTCCCTATGAGCACATGCACTGACTTGATACTTAAGCATAAAAACTTTGAAGGTCCCATGAAAATGCCAGTATATTCTAGTTTATTCATATTTTAGGTGAATTTTAATCCTGGAGTGAATTTAACTTATAGCTGTCAATATCTGCATTAATGATTCTAAATTATGGCCCAAACCCTTCATTTATCTATATCTTTTATTTATCTTGAAATAGTCATTGAATCAAGAGGATTTCATGCTTCTCAGGATGGAAAATGCCAAACAGATCTTATCTGACCTGTTGCTGCCCCATGCAGAGCCCTGAGCGGCTCCAGAATCTGTGTTGACAATATTCCAATGTGTTTAGCTGATGTGCCAAAACCTATTGAAAACCCCAGGCCTGGATTATGCTAACGACACCTTTTAAAGTCCTTGAAATCCAGGCATATCCTGCGAGGAAAGAGGCCTATGGGATGTTTCATGTCTCTTACAAGTGAGATGGGTGGGAAGAGGAGCCAGAAAAAGTCTTGAGCATTGTTAGGAATGTCCTCCTTTGCTAAGACATAGAAGGTTATGTATCTAAAAGTTGTGGCTTAACCTGGAGCTGTGTCCCCTGCCTGGAGGCAGGCTTTTCTGGTAGGGGCCTTGCTTGAGAGTCTGAAGACCTCCCCAGTGAGAGAATGGATTTTGCATGAGTACAAGGATCTGGCACATTCTTTGTTGCCTTTAATAGACTTCTAGTTATTGAAGGGATGGGGTGATTCTGAGGACAGAGTGTTTATTTATCCTTATTTCACAGTCAAATCTCCCCAGGGTGGGGTGGACTTTTAACTTGTGTTGTAGATGTAAGATAAATCTCAGTTACCCCTAACTGTTAAAGAAGCCAGGATATAAGTTGACATTCCTTTGGAGTTGATGGAAATAGCAGAACATTGGAGCAGGAAGAGAGGTTGTTTTCATTACTGCTGTCTTTCCTTAATTTACAGGAGTGCATGTTCTAAGACCTCCAGCATATGCCTCAATCTGTGAATAGTATTGAACTACATATATATCATATTTTCCCTATGCATGCATACCTGTGGAGAAGTTGAATTTATAAATTCAGCATAGAAACTAAAAATAATAACAAAATAAACAATTATAACAATATGTGGCAATACAATTTATTTAAAACTTAAGAATTGATTAATTTCTAGAATTTCTCATCTAATATTTTTGAACTGGAATTGATCTTGGATAACTGAAACCATGGAAAGCAAAACCACCAGTGGGGCAGCGGCGACTGCTCTTGTTGCTGTGCACCAGTGTATTATAAGACATTGGCTTCGCACAACTGCCATTTCATTAACTGTCATGGTTTTGTTGACCAAGAAGTTGGGCAGGTCCTGGTTGGGAGTTTCTTCTGCTTTTAGTTGGGTCTATTGAGTATTTTAATAGTATCTAGGCAATCAGTGCTTGTCTGGTCCAATATTGCTTTGTTCACATACTTGACATGTTGAGGAACAGTCGGATGTCTTGCTTTTCTGGGCCCTCTTCTTGTAGGCCTAGTTGCTAGCCTCTTCTTGTGGGCCCAGCAGAGCCTAGTTGCTTGGTGTAGGTGGTCCTGACAAAGCAGCCTGGTTACAGGACACCTGGTAGTGGTGGTTCCCTGTGTGCCCCTTCCCTCACTGAGAAGGAGGCTGAAAATGCCTGATGTATCTTCTCTGAGCAGTCTGACCCCATCCTCTCTATCTGTCAAACCTCCAGCTCATGATTCTTGCTGATATATAGCCATGAGCATTCATTTCCTCTGCTAGAGAGCCTTCCCCATGGCATAGGGTGGGCAATCTGTAGTTCTTACCGCACATTCAAGGCCCTCCTCCTTCCTGTTCCATCTTACTTTTCCAAATTTGTGTCCCCCACATTGGAGAAAACCAGGCTAGTCATCTCCAAAAATGCTTTCTACTTCTGTGCTTGGTACCCATACTTCTTTGCCTAGAATGTTCTTTCCTAATAATTTTAGTTTTCAAAATTTATCAGTTTCTCAAAGTCATGCACGCATTTTTCTAGGGGAATTCAACCCTGAATCACACAGCCTGGATAAACCTCACCTTTCTGTGTTCTCACAGTGTCTTCTATGTTACTTTCCTACAGTCCTTCTTATATTTCAAACCAAAGGGTGGGATATGGTGGACTCTTAGAAACCCTTGTTGCGATGTGATCTGGTTATTTTGTGTATGATTAATTAATTAGTGAAGTTCAGACTTTGGTCCTGTTAGTCTTTGGGAACTTTTCTTAAACTCAGTGCTCAATAATTGTGCAGAATTAAATGATGGTAGTTTCTACACATATTTCTTTCCTTCCAGATTTGCTTTGTTATCTTTAAAATGTTTACAATGTTCAACTATTTTAAAAAAGAGTCACATTTTTGCTATTCAAAAATAAACTGGCTTAGGTTTGTGTGCGTGTTGAAAAGATAGCCTGTTAACCTCAAGCAGATTATTTTAATGTGATCACAACATTTATCACCACTTGGTGGCAGTGTACCCCAGTTACAAGACTGCCCAAGTAAACACTAGACTGAACTGCTAAAACTACAAATCAGAAGTTATGAGATGACAGTTGAGAACAACTCGTATCTAGATAATATTTTAATGACAGAAATTCTTGTACATACCATATACCTAAATACTTACTAAAAAGTCAGTCTCTTAGGGTACATCAGTATTGTCCTGTAGAATGTTTTAATTATTGTTTTGCTATGAATAAAGAATAGAGATAGAAGATACTATGAAGAAAAACCAGAAAATTATCCACTACCTGCATGTACTAAAGCATGTTTAAGGTGTTCACATATGGCTGGACAGATTTAACCTCACAATATGATTTATAAAATCTATGCAGAAAGTAGAGCTCTATGTAAAATTTTCTACTCCTCCCTGAAAATAATGCAAATACAATTCTGAAATGAACAAGAACATTCTGGAAAAATCTAAGCCCACAAATCTAAGAAACATCCATTGTGACAATGCCATATGCAAGGGAAGTTTGGTAGGATGTGGAAGGGGAAAAAAAGGAGATTTGGGAAGCTGGATCTGGATATGTCTCATTTTACACACACACACACACACACACACACACACACATCACTTTCTTAGCCATGTTACTAAGGATGAGGGTGTGTTTGAATTTGAGGCAGTGTTAGAAGCAGCAGCATCAATACCAGGGAACTGGAAAATCAAGATTAAGATTCTCTTGGATAAGGAGCTAGGTCACTGGGGACCTAGCCTTGGGTAGAGCACACTTTATGCTTGTTCTCCTTCATGTAAGACCTTTGCTACTACAAAAGGAGGCAGAATTGCCTAATTGCAGCTTGATCTACAAACAGTATCTGAGCTAAAGTTGGTGATACACTGGGAGTGGTGGTCATTTATTGCTATAGCATTACCAAGGGGCTGCCTCTTTGCTCAACTGATTCAAGGAATAATAGGGACCAAACACAACTACATGTTTGATACTTGGAGAGAATTGACTTCATGAAACACGATAGGTAGTGTTAGTGATAATGAAGATTTACTTAGAGTTTCATGCATTATATCTTTCATATATACTATAACATGTAACATATTTTGATTTGTAATTGTTTTATAATTGTACTCATGACTTGTAATTGTTTTATAATTAAGAGGACACCTTCATGTAGGTGGAGATAGGATCTCTTAAGGATAACATTTACTAGGATAATGATGTATAAGCCACCAGACCTGCTTTGAGCTTGGCATCATTTAGAGTTAGAAACTTTCTAGTTAATGGATCTTGCACTGGGAAATGGAATAATTAACAACAAGAACTACTACTCTTTCAGGACCACTGATGTCAATTAGCAAACTCTTATGGGTCCTGTGAGTCATTTTACTGAATCCTATCAACACCTGTATGTGACAATCATGACAATTTCTGTTGTAAAGATAAATAACTCTAGGCTTACAGAAGTTAAATAAATGGGGGGTGGGGATTTAGCTCAGTGGTTCCACCGCCTGCCTCACAAGCACAAGGTCCCGAGTGTGATCCCCAGTACAAAAAAAAAAAAAAAAGTAAAATAAGTGGGTTAAGTTTAGGAAGCCGGTCAGTTGTGATTTGAGACCCAAATCATAATTTCCAACCCAACCTTGGCTTCCCTAAGGGGATCAATCAGCCTTTGGAAGGTAAAGATGTGTGCCAGTGTTTGCTGGTGGATCTACCATATAACACAAGTACATAGAGGCTGTTCCCACAGACTACTTGAAATCAGGCCCTATTTTTCTTTTTGCTTAAATTCTTTTATTGGTACATTTTAGGTATAAAATACGTTTACATTTATCATTGGGTGCTTGTACCTGTACATGATGTATCTTGGTT
>NW_004624877.1:139840-160160 GCF_000247695.1 Heterocephalus glaber
GTGTAGGAAAAGATTTTATGAACAAAACCTCAGTTCCCCATGGACTAGCACAAACAATCAACTAGTGAGATCTCTTCTTACTAAAAAGCTTCTGCACAGCAAGAGAAACCACCAGCAGTGTGAAGAGACAACCAACAATGTGGGAAAAAAATCTTCACCTGCTGTTCCTCAGAAAAAGGTCTACTCTCTAGAATCTATAAAGAACTTAAAAAAATCAGACCTCCCAAATTTAAAGACCCAATCCAAAAATGGGAATCTGTAATGAACAGACATTTCTCAGACAAAGAAGTAGAAATAGCAAATGAGCATATGAAAAAAATGTTCAACATCACTGGTCATTTGAGAGATGGAAATGAAAACAATGCAGAGATTCTACCTCACTCCAGAAAGAATGGCTGGTGTCATGAAATCAACTAATAACAATTTCTGGATGAGCTGTGGGGAAGGAGGAACCCTGCTCCACTACTGGTGGGAGTGTAGACTGGTGCAACCACTGTGGAAATCGGTATGGAGATACCTCAAAGAACTAGGACTGGAAGTCCCATTTATTCCTATTCCAATGCTGGGTATCCTCCCCAAAGTACTAAAAGGATCATACCAAAGTGATATATGTGCACCTGTGTTCATAGCTGCACAGTTTGTGATAGCTACAACTTGGAAGCAGCCCAAATGGCCATCAACTGGAGACTGGATAAAGAAAATGTGTTTTTTAAATAAAATGGAGTATTACTGAGCCTTAAAAAATGAAAAATTAGAGACATTTATAGCTAAGTGTATGCACATTGAGGTGATATACTTAAGTGTAATAAATGGTACACACAGGTAAATACTGAACAGTTTCTCTGGTGTGAGAAACTGAATGTGTAAATAAAGACAAAAAAGTATAATAGATATATGAAATAGCAAGAAAAGTGGCAAAGGGGAATTGTGAGGGGCAGGGGATAGGAAAGAAGGGAATGGAATTGATATGAGTAAATGAAACAATGGAAACAAAGTCTTTGTAAATAGGGAGAAATGGAGGGGTTGAAGGAAAGGCAGGGGAAGGGGGAAAAATAAGATCTAAGGGAGATTACATAAAGGTACAATTTTCCAATGATGACATCATTTTATCGTATACTTAAAATGTACCAATAAATTGAAAAAAGAAAATCCACTTGATCTGCAAAGAGGAGCGCTACTCATGCTTTTTTGGGTGGTTCCTGTTGAATGGAATATAGTTTTCCATCCTTTAACTTTTAGTCTATGAGTTTCTGTTTGAATTAAGTGTGTTTCTTGTATGCAGCATATTGTTGGATTTTGCTTCTTGTCCCATTCTTCCAGTGTATTTCATTTGATTGGTGAATTGAGACCATTAACACTGATAGTTACAACTTATAGATACTGAGCTATCCTTGTCATGACTTTTTCTTTTTGTTTGATCCTCCCCCACTGCGTTTAATTTCTTGTTGTGCCTGATGGATTCATTCTGCTGGGCTTCCAGGGATTGTGATCCTCATTGTCTTTTCCTAGGATACTGTGTAAAATTTTTGGAGTGCTGGTTTGGTATTCATGAAGTTCCTAAGGTGCTCTTTGTCTCAAAAGTGTCTTATTTCTCCATCCATTTTGAAAGATAGTTTTGCAGGGTACATCAATATGGGTTGCAGGCTGTTTTCCTTTAGGGGTTGAAATACGTCACTCCAAGCTCTTCTTGCCCTGATGGTTTGTGTTGAAAAGTCTGCTGTGATTCTGATGGGCTTTCCTTTGTATGTGATTTGTTTCTTTTCTCTAACTGCTTGTAGAATTTTGTTCTTCTGTTTTGTTTCTGGAATCTTAAGTATTATATGCCTATGTGTAGATTTTTTTGATCAAGGCTAGTTGGAGTCCTATATGCCTCCCTTATCTGTATGTTAAGTTCTTTCCCCCTGCTTGGGAAGTTTTCTGCTATCACTTCTGTGAAAAGTTTTTTTATGTTATCTTCACACTCTCCTAATCTTCATTGACTCCAATCAGTCTTATATTATTCTTCTTTGCATCGTCTAGCTGCTGTTGGACTGATTTCTCATGGTCCCTTACTGTTTTAAAGGAATTTTTCTTTTCCTGGTCATTAATTGCAATGTTATCTTTGATATCTGAAATTCTGTCCTCACATTGGCTCATTCTGCTGCATAGACTTTCAATGGACTTTTTAGTCTCCTGGAAATCTGTTTGCATCTGTTTTGTGGATTCCATTTGTTTCCTATGTTGGAATCCAAGAAAGTCCCCAAACCCCCCAATTTTTTTATCTGTGTCTTCTCTAGATTTATTAATCATGTCTTGCACTAAGGGCACAATTTCTGTTGTTATCTGAGGAATTATTTCTGATTTCATTTTTTCCAGATCCTCTTTTGTTGCTAGTTCAGGGAATCCAGGTGATTGAGTATCAGATTGTTCCACCTCATTTCCCTTTAGGGTTTCCTTAAGGTGATCTGGAAGTCTGGTTTTCAGACTTGTTTACGTGCCTTCTCATTTCAACAGATGCAGCCTGCTGTGCCTTTGTTGAGGCAACTTTTTGTTCACCCAGTGGTCTTCAGTTCTCAGCTAGCCACAGAGCTGCCTTTTCTCTGCTGCTCACCAGTACACTAACTCCTGGGTTCAGAAAGGTGGCCTTTTGGATCCCTGAGCTGACCTGTTGTCTGGGTGTGCTTCTGTCTGGGGCCTGTGCACACTTGGGATGGTATCTAGGTGTGCCACTGGCTTGGGCCCCTATGTAGCTGTTGCCTGGAGGGCCTTTGGCTGGGGTCTGTGCACCTCAGTTCCTGTTGTGTGAGCAAGCTTCTGGCTAGGGTCTCACACAGTTATTAATGGTATTGGGGTGAACCTCTAGCTGTTGCTTGTGTGCCTGTTCAACTCTTTTCCAGGTGGGCCCTTGGCTTGGGCCAGTGTGCCCCAGCCTCTGGGGTCAGGGCAGAGACCTGGCTGGGATCTGATTGCAGCTGCACTGCTCTGGTCCAGACCACTGGTCCCCCAACTAAGGTGGTCTGGTGTGCCTTTATTGCAGAGATATTCTTCACTTTTCCAGTGGGCTTTAATTTTCATCAGTGGGCCTCAGAGAGGCCCTCTTTCTGTTGTTCACTTCTACTCTGTCTTCTCAAGCTCAGAACAATACCCTTCATGACCCCTGCCACTCTGCGGTGTGGATCCAGGTAATGGCTCGGCACAGCCAGGGGTGGCAGGGGATGGTGGTGGTGTGCTGGTCCCTGCATGGCTCACCTCCTTGGTGCTCTCTGAAAATGTTTCTTAATTGGTAATTTTGGTTGTTATTGTCTGTGTAGAGAAAATTGTGTAATTTTCTTCTACAATTGAAGTATTGAAATATTATTTTCAAAATAAACCAACTGGACTTGGAATAGCAAAAGGGAAAAAAAAGGGCATCACCAACCTAGTCAGCTAATATTTGAGGGCATTTGCTTTATATTAGGTACAATACTCTAAGGGCCAGGCATGCTGGTGCATGCCTGTAATCCTAGCACTTGGGAGGCTGAGGCAGGAGGATCGTCATGAGTTTGAGACCAGCCTGGGCTACATAGTGAGCTCAAGTTCAGCCTAAATTACACAGCAAGATCCTAGCTCAAAAAAACTTAAAAAAAAAAACCCTTAGGAGTTTCCAATCTCTGTTATACATGTTAACCATTTCATTAAATTAGCAGCTTAGAAAATGTCCTCTTTAATAATGTGAGTTTTTAAGGTAGTGAAGTAATGCTTTTTTAATTGCACATTTTGCTAAATGTAGCCCTAAGTTCCAGCTCATTTAAACTTATAATAGGACCAAAAGTTTGATCCATATATTAACTAATTTGAGACTGTTAGCTTATAAGCAGAATCATTATGAACTTTAATGTTACACCTAAAGAAAAAGTAATACAAAGCAAATGATCTCTTTTGGGTTTCTGAAAATTACCAGTATGTCTCAACATACTGGTATTGCAATTGGAATAATAGAAAGTAGTTATATTCATAAGAAACATAAATTCAGTCACTGCATATATTCTATATGTTCTTGCCATCTAAATTTATTAACTTACAGTAATGATTTATCTTTTCCTACTCAAAACTAAATGTTAACATTTAACACATCTACATATGATTATGAAACTTGGGCATGCAAAATTTACTTTTAACAGCTAGTAGTATTCAGATAAACCTTTGATAAGTTGGAGGTTTTTGTTCTTTACAGGAATAGTATTATCGTAGCAACAAAAAAATTTCTTTGAAGCCTTTCTCCACAGCCCTGAACTGTGGATTCCATAACGTTATAATTGATTTAAATTATGAGTCCTCAAAACATCACAACTAGATTAGTATGATGTTCTCCATCTTTGTAAAACTGCTTAATTAATATAATGCTGCAGTAAGATTGTTTGGATTTGAATCCATCTGTGAAGCTAAAGACATAAATGTGAAATACTTAATATGAGCCTGAAAAGGTTAAGTGTGAATCTTCATTACTAACATTAATTTAATTTTCTATATGGATCAATATATTATATTTAGGTGATTTGGAAAATGGTAACCTACTTAATTTAAAATATTAAAATTTAAATTATGAGGTTTACATCAAAACCAACATTTCACACATGCACTTTTTAAGGCCATAATAAGGTTATATTCTAGATAATATAATGGTTTCTTGGCACCTATAATGGAAGTAATAGATAGTTCAGAGATGAGAATGTTATTGCTATTTGAGAATTATATTTAAATTTAAAAACATTTTGTATTAAGCCAAAATACAGACCTACAAAATTTGGCATATTCATTGAGCTATCTTTAATGTTTCTTCTAAAAAACAGGTGACATTTGTATCAATGATAAAAACTTCTATACAGAATCTACTCAGTCTATCTAGTTCCATTTAAAAAAATGTTCTATTATATTACATAGTAAGTAAAAATCAATTATCACTCTGAAAACTTGCTTCACCCTAAGTTCTGGCTAAAGCACTCCAGGTTTTACTATGGACTGTTTCTATAAAACAGCCATTGCTTCCTTTTTCTAAGAAATAGAATATACTTTCACAAATTTCCATAATGTGTCTTAAGAAAAGTAATTACCACCATAATTGTGAAATTTCTGAGGTAGTGTTTGGAATTCTCCATGTGAGCCAATCAATGTAAGGAAATGTACATATATTGTTAGTGTTGTAAACAGTTAGTGTAGCCTGAAGCCTGAGTCTATTCAAAATGGATGTAACCAATTTTGACATCATGTTACAGAGAGCTAAGCATTGAAAAGTAAGTCAAAGAACCACAATATATTCTACCTTTAACTTTTTGTAAACCATGTTTTGTGGATAACTTCAGTTTTACCATAAGGCTGATCTGTTTCAGTATTTTGAAAACATCAGTATTAATTTTGAGTTGGCAGAGGCAACCTAACCACCTACCTTTATGTTTGGTACTAAGAGATATACCTTTCAATAAAATCATTGAAATGCAATCCTTTGCTGGGTAGTTTTGTTTCTTTTCTGATTTAATTATTTTTGTGTCTTTTATGATTTAATTATTTTAGCAATGTGACAAAGTGATAAAAGCCTATCTTTGTATATTTAAATTTTACACTAAAGTAAGTTGCATGGAAGCAGAAACAATAAAATCTTTTTAATAATTTTTTTTAAAAATAAAAGATATACTCAACAAAATTCAGTTGATGACATCACTATTAGGCAAAACTGATTTTAGGACAACATGCATTGGTGTTGGTATAAAGACTGTTACTTGGTGATAAGTAAAGGAATTCACATTCACAAGAAAACTATAATAATTCCAGTCTAATGTAGGAGGCTCACAGCATACAGGGAAAAGTGGACAAAACTGTGAAGAAAATTAACACATTCATATTTATAGTAGGGAATACCAACACACCTCTGTCAGAAACTAATAAGTCAAGGAGACAAAAGATGTGGTTATTAAGCATGCTCCAATGTCTTTGTGAATATACAACATATCCCTAGGCAATTTCTCCATTTTTTTTAAAAGCCTACACAAGTGGTTTACTGAAAACAGATACTACATAATTGATAATGCCACAGAATTGATACTTGAATATATTTCTTGAACAGAATGCATTTAAGTAGAAATAATGTTTAAGAAACACAGAGTAAAAATTCCTGTTCTTATAAATGAACCGCAAGAAGGGGTTATGGAGAAATCATATGAACTACTTAAGGTCACATAACAATGACAGCAGTACAGATGAGATGCAGATGCTTATAACAGAGAAAACATGAAAAGTTGAAAGACAATCATCTAACTCATAAAGTTAACAAAAGACAGAATCAAAATGAAGGAATGGTAACATGAAGAAATTAAATTTAAAAAATAATAAGGAACATGAATGAAAGCAATGCATATTAATTGAAACAATATTCATTGAAACAATATTCATTGAAATAATAATATACACAAAAGAAAATAAATATCCTACCTCTCATGTACAAACACTGTCTTGTTAATATTTTGAAGCAAATCCTTCTTGTTAAATATAGAGAGATAAAACTATGACAAAGATGGAGCAGAAAACAGCCCGATTTTTCCATATACTAAGTTTGGACTTTGGGAGCAGGAAGCATAGTTTTCAGAGACCATAGGGAGAAGTAAGACACTTTCCTATATCTTGGTCCTGGGAATTGTGAGTTTGGGAGGAAAATACCAATCTGAGAGAGTTACAGAAGTGTCAGAATATCAGGGGCCACTTAGGTTTCTACTGGGTGAGGAAGCCAGAGATTGAGAGATGAAGAAGAAACTGAGAACACTTGGAGCCCACAGATCACTAATTAGGAGTAACCAAGATAATGCTGAGAGTATTTAGATAGTGAGGGAACAGGTGGTGAGTTGGATCAGGCTGGAGACAATGCAAACTGTGAGGAACAGTCCCCATGTTTTCCTTTGAGCACACTGCCACACCTGGAGAGAACTGTGATCTACAGAGATGTGCATGCATGGTTTATTCCTGGTAGTTTTTTAGGGACCTGGAAAGTAATTAGTTTACAATATGCTCTTACAACTTGATTGATAAGTGCCAGTCTTAGAGGATGTGCTGTCTCCTGAAGCTCAAGAAGGTTGGTGGAGAAGGGAGTGACGAGAATGAATGAAGGGAGAAGGGAATGAAGGGAAAAGAAAGTCTCATTGTTGTCTTCTGCCACTTGGTCACTCTGTCTTCTCTCTTTCCATATTTTCTACAATTTCTGATCTATTGAGGGTGCTTCCTCTTTTTTAAAGTATAATTATGAACTTTAAAGTATAATTTATGAACTTTTTAAAGTATAATTATGAACTTCGGAAGTCCTCCTTTATCTTTAGGTGTTGCCTTTTATAGTCCCCAGTGGATATCTGAAACAGAGGACAGTACCAAACCCCGTCCATATACAAACACTGCAACCCCATGACAGTGGATCAGGTAACTCAGATGGCTACTAAGTGACCAAGGGGTGGGTGGCATATACAGTGAAGATACTCTGGACAAAGGGATGATTCATGTTTTCGGTGAGATGGAGTTGGTCATAGTGAATGCTATGAGATTTTACCATGCTACTAACAAAGCTTATAAACTGTTTATTTATGGATTTTATCATTGGTATTTTTGGACCACAGTGAACTATGTGACACAGAAATTGTGGATAAGCAAGGACCACTGCATTTAAATTTTCTTGTGCCAATTTTCATGCTGGGGTAGGAGGAAAAGGCTGCAGCTGGAGGTCACTGTGCCACCCAGATCTGAAGACATGGCTTTAGTTTTGCCTTTACTTTCCCTGGAGTGTGATGTTTAAATTCTCCTCTCTGCTTAGCTACTTCCAAAAGCAATTTTCTTCAAGAATAAGTTACTAATGAAAACTGCTTAAGATTAACAACACAGCAGGGCAAAATATAAGAAAAAGGATTGAAATGAAGAGAGTGGAGCTCAGTTCCTCTGCCTCCCATTGGCATGCCTTCCTGTCTTTCCACCCCTGAGGTGCACTCTGGATTTGGACCCCACAGATACCAATGGAAAGAGATGATTTATTTTCCCTGAGGGTCTGATGAGGTTGTCAGTCACCCCATCAAGAGTCCTTTCACCTACTGCAGCCACAGTCTTAGCTCAAAAGTTCATTTCTGTAACTCAGATGACTCAGGCAGGACATGCCTGTGCAGTCTTACAGGTGACAGTTTGTCCAAGTTCTCCCAAGCTCTGTGTTTTGTAAGTGTACTTGTTCCCACAGACTTTTGGCTGCCCTATAAGCCTTGGGCCAAGAAAGAATAGTTGATTCTGGTTATCAAAGCTTTGTCTAAATAAACTGAGACCTCATTATGTCTCTTGGCTATAGAGCTAGGTATATGGACAATGCATCTTGGAGGTTCTCCAAAGTGGGAATTGTTATTGGAGTATATAAAAAACATACCTCCTTTTAAGGAAGTTTCACCTAGGAGGAAGGCCCCAAGCATAGGCTTAGCAAATAGCATCATAGGGTAACCCCAGGGTATTGGATCCAAATATGAGTCTCTCTGCCTTCAACTGAAGACTCAGCCTGGTTTTTATAGGCCAGACATAAATCTGAGAAAGTGTTTATAAAATAGACTGAGTCTATCTGAGAGGCTTAACAAACAACTTTTATAGGTTAATTCTTAGGAAATCGATTTGAGGCTATTTAGAGAACTTGCTTTTGTGAGGAATGGAATCCTTCTCACCTTATCTTACCCTGTCCAATTGGAACATGTGGTTCATTCAACAAAACTGTGCTATTTATATTAGGCTTTTCATACTCTTGGGCAGAGAGGATTCCCTTTCTGAGCCTACCATTAAAGGACAAGGCGGATCCTTTATTTATTTATTTCCTTTTTTTTGAAAATTTTTAATTCTCTATCTTCTTTTTTTAATTAAATTCCTTTATTGGTACATTGTAGGTATACAACACAATTACATTTCTCATTGGGAATTGTACCTTTACATAATGCATCTTGGTTCTTATTTTTTCCCCATTCCCAGCCCTCCCTTCACGCCCTCCACCCTTCCCTATTTACAGAGAATTTATTTCCATTTTTTCCATTTCTCATCATTTTTCCTTTCCCTTCTTTCCTTTCCCCTGCCCCTCCCACTACCCCTACCCCTTTGCACCTTTTCTTCCTATTTTGCATTATTGATTATTCATTCTAATCAATGGTACATTTTAGGTATACAATATAATGACATTCATCATTGGAAATTTGCACCTTTACATAGCCTCTCTGGGTTCTTATTTTTCACCCTTGCCCAGCCCTCCCTTCAACCCCTCCAGTCCTCCATATTTACAAAGATTTTGTTCCTATTTTTCCATTTTCTCAAATTAATCTCATTCCTTTCTATCCTTTCCCCTAGCCCTCCCACTTCCTTCCTCTTTGCCCCTTTTCTTCCTATTTCACATTACCTATTATACATTTAGTCCTTATTTACACGTTCAGTTTCTCACACCAGAGAAATTATTCAGTATTTATTCATGTGTGTCCTATTTATTTCACTTAAGAGTATTGCCTCAATGTGCATCCACTTAGCTGTAAATGTCTCTAATTTCTCATTTTTATGGCTGAGTAGTACTCCATTTTATAAAAAACCCACATTTTCTTTACCCAGTCTCCAGTTGATGGGCATTTGAGTTGTTTCCAAGTTTTAGCTATTACAAACTGCGCTGCTATGAACATGGGTGCACATATATCACTGTGGTATGATTCTTTTAATTCTTTGGGGTAGATCCCCAGCAGTGGAATAGCTGGGTCAAATGGGACTTCCAGTCCTAGTTCTTTGAGGTATCTCCATACTGATTTCCACAGTGGTTGCACCAGTCTGCACTCCCACCAGCAGTGGAGCAGGGTTCCTCTTTCCCCACAGCCTTGCCAGCATTTGTTATTGGTTGATTTCATGACAGCAGCCATTCTTTCCGGAGTGAAGTGGAATCTCAGCATTGTTTTCATTTGCATCTCTCGAATGACAAGTGATGTTGAACATTTTTTCATGTATTTATTTGCTATTTCTACTTCTTTGTCTGAGAAATGTCTGTTCATTTCAGATGCCCATTTTTGGATTGGGTCTTTAAATTTGGGAGGTCTGATCTTTTTAAGTTCTTTATAGATTTGAGATAGTAGACCTTTGTCTGAGGAAGAGCAGGTGAAGATTTTTTCTCACATTGTGGGTTGTCTCTTCACACTGCTGGTGGTTTCTCTTGCTGTGCAGAAGCCTTTTAATAAGAAGAGATCCCACTTGTTGATTGTTTGTGCTAGTTCACAGGCAACTGAGGTTTTGTTCATAAAATCTTTTCCTACACAGATGTCTTCAAGGGTTCTACCTAACCTCTGTTCCAACTGCTTCAGAGTTTCTATTTTAATATTTAGATCTTTAATTCATTTTGATTTTAGTTTAGTGCATGGTGAGAGATACAGGTCTAGTTTTAATCTTTGGCAAGTTGAAGCCCCATTTTTCCAGCACCATTTATTAAAGAGGCTATCTTTCTTCCAGTGAGGGTGTTTGGCTCCTTTATTGAAGATGAGATGGCTGAGTGTGTCTCGCCGGATCCTTTATTAAATATTTATCACTGGACACCAAATATCAATTCTTACTTTTCTATCTTGTTATAGCATTTCAAGTTTGTATTCCCATTTGTATACCAGCTTTCAGTTGAAACACTGAAGGCCAGGACAGATCTTACCCATAGAAGCTCATGCTAAGAGGGCCTCTAATGTACATTCTGCTAACCCTGCCAATTTTGTAGATGAGGAGGCTGATCTCCTGAAAGATAGACTCTTTACTTTCAACAAATACCAGTCTGTGCAAAACATGATGCTTGGCCCTTAGCGGGATATAAAAATACATGGGTCAATGTTTTTGTCCTCAGGGCATGTTCCTTATGATAAGAGAGATAAGACAAGTATAGGAATAACTGTAATGTGTGATGTGATAAGAGCTGTGAGTGAGGGAAAAATACAAAATGAACTGTTGGGGTTTAGATATTCAGAAAGAAATTAGTGTATTTGGGGGTGGCTAGGAGGGAGGAAGCAATCTAATAATTATGATGTACTTGGCATTTAAGGACAATCTAAACTAGTCATGAGTTTTGCCCAGAACAGATGGGACATAAGAGTAAACCCACTAAAGCAGATGAAAAAGGAATTAAGATGTGTTACATACATAAAACTTCCCACAAAGAATGTAAACGTTATGTACCACACACATGAATAAATAAACAAATAAATAAATAGTAAACCCACTGCATTGAGAACTCCCTGAGCATGAGAAGGAAACACCAGGGAGTTCCATTTGGTCAGAAAATAGACCAGTAAAAAATAGAATAATAAATAAGGTTGGAGAGATGGACTGATACAAGGTTACAGAGATCCGCGAAGGTTGGAATGAGCCATGTGACTTTGGTAGGCAGTGCTGGCCATAAACAGGTGGTGAAATGAATGACAGGCAGGAGAGAACAATAACAATGGAAACAAAGGATTGATAGAAATTGAGAAAAAAAAAGACTCAAAAAGTAGATGTAGGTAAGTGTGCCAAATACTTTCAAGAGGTGAAGAATGACAAAGAACTATTTATCAGGAATCAGATTTCAAGGGGATTATGCAGAGTGGTAAGTTGAGAATATGGAGACTGACCATGGAAATTCTTATGAATAGCTTGTTAGTAAATAGAAATACAGATCAATGGGTAGATTGTATGGCAAACAAGGTCTCAGGGAATGGTTATAGGTAGAGAGGAAAGAACTGGTTGCAATGAAAGCCAGGATTTTCTGATGGCTGGAACTGTGGAGAGGGTAGGTGCTCAGCTCCTGAATATGTTGGTACTACGAGCAGTTTCTGGAATCTAAAACCCCTAAGTGCTATCCTATTTCGTCTTCTTGTGCCATCACTAAGAATTTTGAATTTAGACATCTAGACCTGATGTAAGCAGTATGGTTCCAAGAGTTGCAAGGGGAAACTCTTGGACAATGAAGTTTGGGTTCACAGTTCTGCACTCCTATATTAGCTAGGGATCCTGAGCTATTGCCTCAGGAAGGCAGACATTCACAAGGACCTGTAAATATAGCAAATAGACACTTGGATTATCCTGACTCTGCAGATCAGATCAAAGGAGATAAATTGAAGTGTTGTCCCCTTTACTCAAGCATTTGGCAAATGTCTCATTCTTTTAGAGATGTTTTTGAGTTTTGTACAATTAAGTCTTATTTTCCCCCAAGCATATTTTTCTCCATTTTCGAAAGGTTGGGTACTTGTCTGGAATTTAATCCACATGTTTATGATTCATTTCAACTCTACACCTTTCAAATTTATCTTTGGAGCATGCATTGGTACTTGAGAAGCCTTTTTAAGTTCAGGACTTTTAGAACTGGAAAGTTATTTTGCTAGATGTGTCTAGAAAACACATATCAAACATTTTCATAAGATCCAAATGCAAGGATTTGGAGGGTGGCCTGAATGTGGTAAACTCCTAGCTTTTCAATGATGTATTTTCAACTGTGGACCTATCTATAGACAAAGCTCAGCAAAAACACTCAGGGAACAGCATTACCACATGGTAAAGAAAAGGTGTCTGTCTTTACAGGGGGATAATCCAGTTGCTTCAGGTACTCTCCAAAGCAGCAGATCTGGGAAGCATCATGACATCTTTGTCCTTCCTGGTAGGCCCTGATGCTTTTTATAACTCCTGATGCCTAGATCATCGAGTGGCTTGCAGAATAGTCTGGATCACTTCATGCCTAGTTCTACCTCTTTATTTATAGATGAAATTGAAGCCTCCAAAAGTTAAATGTCTTTCTCAGGATTTCACACACTTTAGTGCTAGAATATACTCAGGTTTCTACCACATCTGTTTTATACCAATAGGGAAAATCCATAATAGAAGCCAAACTCACAACCCTGGTACTAGGGGCAGAGTGTGTGCAAGGGGGTGGTGGCAGTTTAGGGAGATTGGAGAGAGATTAAATACTTGATTCCACATGGAAATTGCCTGTTTTGGGTTTTTAAAAAAATCCCCTTTGGAAGAGGGGATTTCTGATGAAATGGGTTCTTAAGGCCTGATCCAAAAAGAGCTATCACATAGAAAGGGTGAAATATGCTACATATAGAACTTATTTTGTCAGAGATGCTGGGATCATGCTGATTACTCTGTAAAAAGATGTCCCCACTACTCAGTTCAATATACATTTCCTTTTTCAAAGCATTGAGTGTTTACTAAATGTGTCAGTGGGTGACCATTCTAAATATGTTGGACCTACTCTGTTATTGTAGAGGGGAATCTATTGATAATGGACACAGCTTTGGCCCAGAACAGCTACATTGGGCTATTTAGCTTAGTTGTGAAAAATGTAAGAAACAGATGCAGAAGTTGTGGTTTTGTTCTACAATGAAACTATTGGTGAAATTTATGAATGTTATTTTAATCAGACTGAGGTCAACACGACACTTAAAATAGCATATATTTGTTTTATAAATGATTATGGAAGTATTACATGTTCATTGTGGAAAACTTGAAAAATGCCAAAAGTATAAAGAAGAAAAAAAATAAATCACTTATAATTCCATTGCAATACAGATGAACAACGTTGACATTCACATTTGAGAGTTTCCTGTCTTTTTAAAAGTTGATGTATAAATACATTTTTTTTAATTTACTCATTTCATAGGTTATAAACATTATTTTAATTTATAAAGATTTAAATGGGAAAAAATGTTTTGAAAGAGTCAGACCAATAACCATATGTATTAATCTGTTTTCTGTTCTAAAATGAAATACTCAAGACAGGTTAACTTATAAAGAAAAGAGGTTTATTTAGCTCACTATTCAGGAGATTCAAGGGCCCTCATCTAGTGATAGCCTTCTTGCTAGCAGAGTCCTGAGACGGCACAGGACATCATGAGGTTAGAGACAGGGAATGTCAATAAGTCTCCTCTGATCTCTCTCTCTTCTCTTACAAACCACTAGTATTCACTCATGGGATCTCCACCCTGGTAATATTGTCTAGTCCTCACCCTACTCCAAGATCCCACAGACTAAGTTTCTAGCTTGGTAATGTCTCACAATGTGGGTTAAATTTCAACACACAAAACCACCATATTCAAGCTATAACACCATGGTTTTATTGCCTCTGCAGGACCTGTAAAAGATCCAAACCTGTTGTAGGGCCTGAAGCAGGTGAGGTTCATGGATCTTTTTTCTAATGCTTCCAAATTAATATAATTTAGTTATTCTCCATGAGTTGTTTCACTTTTTGTCTACTTCTCTTCTAACCCCTAATTGCCAATCTCCATTTTTTTCTATTCACTAACTAGCTTCTTCTTACACATAGTTTCTCATTTCTTACAGGTTTTCTTGCTGTGGCTCACACACAGCCACATTCTACCTCAGGACTGCTTTTCACATACCATTTGTGTGATACTTTCCAGGTTAGACTATTCTGAGAGAGAATCTGATATATTCCACTAATGAATCTTGTCTCTGAGTACATCTTTGTGCACAGGCTCTGCTATCAATTGCTGGCCAGTTATTTCTCTAATCCATTCAAAAGCGGCCTATAATGAGGACATTTGGGTACCATTTAAAAATAATATAGAAGATAGTAAAAATTTTCCCAAATCCTGCCACTCAGTAATGTGTAGTGGTATATTATAGTCCATTTTATGGACAAAGTAATACTTTATAATTCCAGAAATCTCCTGTATTTTTTGTGCATGCAGTGGGAAGAGTCTGTATCTCATAAGTGTCACATAATAGCAATATTGGAGGGGGTGTTCAGTTGATAGGCAATCCAAAAATTCCAAACATCTATTAAGGACTTGTAGGTAGATCTTTTAGTTTTATAGTAATGAGAACACTTGCATTCTGTCTGTCTCATGTTTTTTTCTTCAGATTTATTTCCTTAGGCCATATGACATTTATATTGAAGTACAGAGTGAGGAAGAAATTTAATCTTCAGTTTTTCTAAAAGTTTTATCTATTTTTCCTGACCTATTTATTTACTAATCTATTCTTTTTCAACTGATTTGAAATATCATAGGATTTATTTCCTTGATTCATGGATACACTTGACTATAAGAATGCCCCCCGATTTAGAAACCACAGCCATATGAAATTTTTGTGTCACATCTTGGTCTCAGAATTATTATAATAAAAAAAATGTGGTACTAAATTGTCATATTTTCTTTGTCTCTTTTTTGGTTTTCTGCTCTTTTGCACTGACTTTTTTTTTTTTTGGTACTGGGGATAGGCCTTGCACTGACCTATTTTAAAGTGCATTATTTTAATAGTTGTGAGTTAAAATTTTGGACTGGTGTCTTTTACTCTCTTCATTATGATTTTTTTGTCTAATTTTGTCCATTTATATATCTATGTGATTTTCACAATGAGTTTGTCCTGCAAATTCAATTATATTCCTCAAAAAATTGCATTAAATTTGCATTTTAAACTGCAATAAATTTGGAATAACTTATATGCTTACAATATCAAATACTTTGATATGTAGGATAATGATTAATTTGTCATGTTACTTAACTAATTAATTATAATAGCTTTTAGCTTGTTCTTTTTTGTTTTTCATATATCTGACTATAATATGACTATATTATTGTGTCTGACTAATGAAAATGCTTCTGGTACTTAATGACTTACTATGATGCGCATTTATCTGAGACAAGTTATTATCATCATTTTAAAGGAAATGTTTTAGTTTTTCTGAAAGTTTTAATCATGACTGAATGTTGAAAAATTGTTTAATATTCATTTGCATCTTTCAAAACACATATGGCTTTCATCACTTTAATTTGATAAATAAATTTTTATCTATACTTTCCTTTTTTACTTAAAGTCTATTTTGTTTCTGTGTATCTCAATGCATAACATTCGACATCTATATTCATCAGGAAGATTTATTCTATAGGTTCCCTAGTTTTTCTTATCTTTGTTTTCATTTTTTCTTTTAAACAATAATTTAGTGTAGAGCATTAAGCTAGACTCTTTAGATTACAGCACATTATCTTTGTTGGTCTTTGCCAGACACCACTATGTATTTACTTGTGTATTTGTTTCCATGTATACCCATAACTGATATCTCATTCCCTTCTATTCTACCTCCCATAAACAACTATTTTAACATTTTATTTATCTTTTCTTTGTGGCACTGGGGATGGAATCCAGGAATCCAGGGTTTTGTGCATGCTAAGCAAGTGCTCTACCACTGAGCTACATCCCCAGTCCTATTTTAACATTTTAAATGTGCATTTCTTATTTGACTGTGTCCTTTTAAATGTGTTTATTTTTATGTGGCATGTACTGTTAATCTGTTCTAGTAAAGCTAGCATTGTTTTACTTTTAAAACCAAGCTCTATGAGTTTTAAAGCCTAGCCACATTGCTGTGTGTCTGCCTGCTGTGTGACCCCGAGTGTGTTCACACATTTAATGTCTGAGACTCCTCATATTTTGTGTCATGGTTATGCCAGCTCCATTAAGTACATTTAGAGGTTTCCCATGGTCTGATTTTAATACTTTGGCCAAATTTAACCTGTACAGAATACTTGTTTCTTGAAAATTTAAAAATACTTCATCCATAAAACTATTTGCATCTGGTGCCTTTTGGAAAATAGTTGTTAAAACACACACACACACACACACACACACACACACCTTTTCCATCATCATTGATTTTATTTAAGCTCTAATTCACTTATTGTGAAATTGTTAATAGCTAATATTTTTTGAGAAAATCATACTTTTGAAATCTAGCAGCATATAGTTATAAATATTATTTTCTTGTGGTTGGATTGAGTTTTGTATTCCTAGTGCTTCATACATGTGTTTTTGCTTTTGTTTTTTAAAAGTTAAACTTATACTTGTTTTTTCCTTATAAGACATATTATATGCCTATTTAATGGGAAGGAGATTTTAAAGATTCTCTTTTTGTGCAATCAATCTTGCCCACAACTCATTCTATTATTTTAAAAAAGAAAACCAGGTTCAATTCAAACACATTTTAGTTTTACTACATAAATTTAAAAGAAAATATTTTTGTCTATTTCCTCTACCTGCTTTTTGAGGGGGGGGTCTATTTTAATTTTTTGGATTAGAATTAACATATTTTCAGTCTTTCTTGTTTAATAATAAAAGTGCTATTAATTTTCCTTGGTATCTCTTTGGCCACAGCCCCTGCATTTTATATGCTCTGTTCTTATTGTCATAATTTCAAAAATAGGCTGTACTTGTAATTTTTATTTCTTCTTTGTCTCAAGAGTTATTTAAGAGAGTCAGACGTTCTAGTGCTTTAAAAATTCTTCTGTTATGAATTTCTGGTGTATTACATTGTGATTAGAGAATGTGAGAATACAATCTGCATTATTTCTACTTTTTGGAAAATAGTAAGGTTTTCTTAACTGACTAATATATGACCATTTTTTTGTTAATGTTTCATAGCACTTGAAAAGAATATGTATTTTCTGTGTATATCTTAAGATTGATATACAGCTATTAAATCAGACATATTAATGTGTTACACAAATTTTCTGTATCCTTTTATCCTGTCTGCCCAAGCACACAGGTGTGTTTAATCTACTTGAACTGACAAAGCTGGAAGGCGTTATATGAATGACTCCCTCTACAACTGTAGTCTTGTCAATTTCTCCAAGTGTTTCCAACCAAATTTTGCTCTGTTTGTTTCATCAATAGAATTAATGAAGCATCTCTTTACTTTTCTTCAGTTGTGTTCTTTTAAGATATAGGAAGGAGGTATGTTATAAAGCAGAGTATGGCTTTATTTCACTTAGCCTGAGCCAACTGTTGTTGTACTACAGGAAATTTATCCCATCTCCTAACACTAGTTCCATCTTGGTTATCACCATGTATTATGTTAGTTTTTGTTTTTTTCCTGTGGCTTTTCTTTATTTATTCTTTTAATAGATACCTGTGGAAAACTTCTGTCATACATCTCCACTGAACACAGATTTTATAATCATTGGAAAGTGCTCTAAATTATATGTGTTATTCTTTCTCACCTCAAAGAAATCCAAACCTGCCGTGTGACCTCTTCAGCCAATGGAAAGTGATCAGAAGGGACATATGCCACTGTAAAGTGCCATGCCTTGAGTTCTATTGCATAATCTGCTATTGTTCTTTTTTTGGCTCAAAGAAAAGCATGTCTAGAAAGTGTCACCCCTTCTTTCATCTCCAGTGCCCAAATGGAGACAATTTGGAGCGTCATGGGTAAAGCTCAGTGACAGTTGATGAATATGTGCATTCACTGTGTAGTTGGTCCTGTTATGCATTTGAGCATCAAATCAAGATTCAAAGCAGACATAACCTTGTTCTCCTGATACTTAAAAAAAAGTTGAAAAAGTGCATGAAGTACTGCTAGCCACAATTTTATAAGTCTCAGTAATATTTGTTAGTTTTCTTCAGATAGAATCTGTACATTTCTTATAAGGTTTTTCTAAAATATTTTGCATTTTGTTATTGTGAATACAGGTTGAGTGTCCTTTATCAAATATACTTGGGACAAGATGTATTTAGATTTCAGAATTGTTTTTGGATTTTAGAATACTTAAATAGACATTACCAATATAGCATTCCTCATCAGAAAATCCAAAGTCTGAAATATTTTGAGTGCCATGTCAGTGTTCAAAAAGTTTTAGATTTCAGAGCATTTTGGATTTTAGAATTTTGGACTAGGGAAGCTCAATCTGTGAAATTTTTCATTATATTATCTAAGCACTCATGACTGGTATATGGGAACTCTCCAGATATTGGTATTCATATATGTTATCTGTACATTGTATCAAACTCATATTCTTAGAATTATGTAGTTATCTATTTTATAGATAGGTATATAGTCATATTTATAATAATAATTTTCTTATTTGCAATGATTATGACTAATTTGTGCTTTACATCTCATTTATCTGGCAAGATTTTCATTAAATTGTTAAATAATAATGGTAATAAAAAATACTTTGGGTCTTTTCCTGATTTTAATAGGAAACTGGTCATTCTTTGGCTCTGAAGATATGACTTAAGTAAAATACTTTTTGCTATGTTGAGAATATCATAGTGGTTTGTTTTAAAATTTTATTCTGAATATGTGTAGCATTTTCATAAGTACCTTTTTAGTGACTGCTGAGCTTGTTGCATGCTTATCTGTGGTGTATTTTGTTAATAGACTTCCTAATAGCCAGCATTCCTTGGATAACTGTAGTTGATAATAAGGGATGATCTTTCAGTATATAATTTCACTCAGTTGGTTGCTATTTCTCTCAGCATTTTAGAATTTGTGTTTATAATTGGTTTGCTCTATAAGAGATACCGTGTGGCTGCTATCTTTGTGAGATTTTGGTACTAAGATTATTCATATGGTAGACAGTTTAAGTTTTATTTATTTATTTTTTTACCAGTCAGAAACAGTTTATATTGTGTGGGGATTATCTGTTCCTTGAAAGTTTGAACAGACTTGGTAATAAAACTGTCTGGGTGAACATCTCTTTTGGAGGTAATAACTTCAGTAACTTCCTCAATTTATTTGCTGGTTTTATTTTTCAGATATGTACTTATCTATTCAACTCTGCAGTGGCTAATTTAGGGTAGGACTCAGTTTAGATCCGAGTCCACGGAAGAGTCCATTTCCTGACCATATTAACTCTTTAGCTAAATTTTCCTTTTAGAATAATAGTATTGGCCTTGAATGAAAATTTCACGTTAATTATTTGTTAAATTGTCCATAGGATAGAGAGATGGTGATTCATTAGGTTGTATATCTGTTTTTGTTTCTGCTTATTCATACATATTTGTACACGTGCAAGGGTTTGATTTGATATTTGCTTCCATTATACGTCAGGAAATGGGATTGGTTGAGTGGAGCAGACCTGGATCCCTCACAGACTGTCAGTCATGGGAACTAGTTCTTATTTAGCAAAAAGAACCTGGAAATTGTGAGAAGCCAAACTGGCATAGAATGGTATGTTCTCAATAATCCTCTTGCTATGTGGGAATGGAGTGGAGAAAGGGGTTTACTGGCTGCCTCAAATATTATTCCCTATGGAATGAGAAAAGGCTGCCACTGTTACTAACATTAAGCATGTGTGTGTATTGGTTTTTTAAAAAATGAATTTATTGGCACATTTTAGGTATAAAATATAATGACAGTCGTCATTAGAAATTTGCACTTTTACATAATCTCTCCTGATTCTTATTTTATCCCCTTTCCCCTGCCCTCCCTTCAACCCCTCCATCCCTCCATATTTATAAAGACTTTGTTTCCATTTTTTCATTTTCTCATATTAATTCCATTCCCTTCTTTCCTTTCCCCTACCCCTCCCACTTCCCCTTC
>NW_004624877.1:165359-175524 GCF_000247695.1 Heterocephalus glaber
AGACTTTCAATGGAGTTTTTAATCTCCTGGAAATCTGTTTGCATCTGTTTTATGGATTCCATTTGTTTCCTATGTTGTGATTCCATCATGTTGCTCAGCTCCTCTATTTTTTCATCTGTGTTCTCTCTAGATTTATTAATCACAATGGCCACAATCTCTGCTGTTATCTGAGAAATTATTTCTGATTTCATTTTTTCCAGATCCTCTTTTGTTGCCAATTCAGGGAGCCCAGGTGGTTGAGATTCTTCCATCTTGTTCCCCTTTTGGGTTGCTTTAGGTGATCTGTAAGTCTGTTTTTGCGACTTCTTCATGTGTCTTCTCATTTCATCCCCAGGTGTAGAGGGGAAGAATGTATGCTGCTCGTTTCTACATGGCTCACCTCTTCGGTGCTTGGGGTGCTGGTACTGTGTCCTAGAGGGTTCTGGTGTATTAATTTTTTGGAGCTGCTATAACAGAGTACCACAAACTGGGTGACTTGTATCAACAGACATTTATTGTCTTGCAGTTTTGGAGATGAGAAGTGGGAGATCAAGGAGTGGGCAGAGTTAATTTCCTCTGAGAACTGTGAGGGAGAATCTATTCCATGCCTCTGTTTTAGCTTTGGGCTGGTTTGTTGGCTGACTTTGAAATTCCTTGGCTTTTAGATGCAGAGTTCATCTTCACTTGGCCTTTTCTTTGTATGTCTTCAACATCTTACTTCCACGCATTTTTGTCTCTGTACAAATCTCCCCTTTTTATAAAGGACAACAGTCATATTGGATTGAAGTCTACTCTAATGGCCTCTTCCTGACTTTGTTACTTCTGCAAGGTCCTATTTGCAAATAAGGCCATATTCCAAGGTACTATTGTTAAGACATCAACACATCTTTTTGGGGACACAATTTCAGCCATAGCACTGAGGAGCGCTGCTGATAGAAGGGAAGTCAGTATGGCTTTCCCAGTATGGCTGGGGCTGATGACATCATTTGTGTCTTGCAGCAAACATGAATGGGTAAGCTACAAACTTTCTTAATCTATCCAAGCAGCCATCTTAGTAGACAGCTCTTTCAAATTCTGTTAACCAATTGTTTCAATCCTCCCAATGTTAAGTTTTTGGGAAATCATCACTTTTAGTACTTTCTTTGTCTTCCCTGGTATTTTTCTTGGAAGAAGAGATAGCTTGTAACAGGCCCTGCTAGCTGGTGTAACTCAAAAGTTTTATATCTCCTGGATATTTTTCTGCCCTTTTCTGCCCCCGTTGGGGATTGAACCCACTGAACTGTATTACCAGCACTTATTAATTTTTATCTCAAGACAGAGTCTTGCTAAGTTTCCCAGGCTGATTTCTAATTTGCAAACCTCCTGACTCAGCTTCCCATGTAGCTAAAATTACAGGTGTGGTCCACTATGTTTATTTTCCTGCCTTTCAAGTCTTCCCAGTCTGAGCATCAGCAGGATGCCACCTTCAGACCATACCTCTGATAGTTCCCCTGCTTTGGGGTGCTGGTTGTGGTAGAGCATAAGTCTAGGTGGAGCATGATTCACATAGAGTGTGAAGGACCAGACTTTGTGGAAGACCTTTTGTGGGCTTAGAACTTCTCACACAGTTGTGGTGTCATACCAATGGTCTCTGTGTAACCTCTTTAGGGATCCCCAGCTGTCTTTGTTGCTCACAACTTTATTATCTCCTGAAGGCTCAAGGCTTATAAAATAGCTATTTTGGCCAAAGCTGTACAATAAAGAATCATATTTGACTCTCACATTTCACCTCCTCTCTTGCTAGCTAAATAATGTGACATTTTGAATTTGGAATCTTCAAGTTTAGCTTACATTTTTGGCTTTTACTAATTTTATCAAGGTCTTACTGGGATTCTTGTCAGTTTCCAAAGCACTTTGATATGATCTCATCTTATTCTCATAATAAGTTGCTTTTTTTGTTCATTTTTCATGGCGATAACTCACAGTAGTTACTTGGAGGCACAGGGGCGACTTGGCCAAAGTTGCACAGATATCAGTAGAGCCAGAACTCAGATTCAGGTCTGCTGACTCTCAGCCCGGCTCCTTTCCATTAGGTCATTCTGCTCTCCTGCTACCTCATGGCCCAGCCAAGACTTGGCGCTCACTCAAGTTCTCAAAATACCACCACCTCCTCCCCAGACCCTTCCCAGAATAAGCAGAAGATAATAACTGACAGCTTTCAATTATATTGGCCTGTCTGTCTAGAACAGGGGCTGGCAAACTGTTGGTGTCTTGGCCTGCTTTTGCTGGTCTATGAATACATTGTTACATTTTTAAAGAGTAAGTATATTTTGACAGAGAAGAATATGGCCCTCAGAAACTTAACTATTCAGTATACAGCCTTTTAGAGAAAAAGTTTTCTAGCCCCTTGTAGACAAATATACTTCTGAACATTTATTTTCATCTTCACTTACTATCTGTTGTGATCTGAATATTCCAGAAAATTTCTGTGCTGAAACTTAATCCTTACTGTGGTGATTTTAAGAGGTGAGACCCTTTGGTAAGTGGATGAAATCATAAGGACTTTGGTCTCATGAATGGATTAGTGCCTTATAGAAGGCCTGGAAGAAAGTAGTTTAAGCCTGTTTGCCCTTCTACTTTCTGTCGTGTGAGAACACAACAATAAGGCACCATCTTGAAAACATGGAGCATCTTTCACTGGATACTGAACCTGCCAGCTCCTGGTCTTGGATTTCCCAGGCTCCAGAATTGTGAGAAATAAATTTCTGTTCTTCATAGATTATCCATCATCAGGGATTTTTTTTTGTTATAGCAGCACAAATGTCACTGTCTGTTTATTAAGCTACATTTTTCAGTCTATTTATTTAACATGGATTTAGGATTGTTGCTTTGGAATATTCAAAGCTCCTTCTTGCTTATCCATATATTTTTCCTTCACCCTCTTTCAGGCACTGAGGAATAGGCATAAACTATTTCTTACAATCTAATTAGAAAGTGAGGGAAATCCTTAGTATCAAATGTTAGTTTATATTAGATGCCCAGTGACTAGTATGCAAAATAAGTACAAACACAGATTGAAGGAAAAAAATTTGGGGAACCAGACAGTAAGGAAATGTATCTTTCCTGTTTACTACCAACTTCAGCATTTAGTACAGGTGCTGAGAAATATTTGTTGACCAGTTAAAAGAACCTATAGTACCCAAAGAAGACCTTGGGTAGGAAATGGGATTTTTGCTGAGATTTGGAGAATCAAGTGAGTGTGGAAATTGTAGTTTGGGCCAGTAGAATGATATAAGAAAATAACCTGTACACATCCTTACCTGAATCTTCATTATCATTAAAATAAAAGTAAATTGGCAGTTGGTGTATTGTGTATTCTTTTTTCAGTGCTGGGATTTGAACTTAGGGCTTGTGCATGCTAAGCAAGTTCTCCATCACAGAGTTTTACCTCCAGCTCAATATATTCAATTTTTGACTCAGCAAGAAATGGAAAACAAATGAGTGGAGGGCCTGGTTTTGCATCATGTGACCTCACTGCTTAGGAAAGTGCATGCAGCATAATGGAGTGACCCTCTGTTGATAGGAATAATGGTCTAGAGGACTGTAAGCAGATTACGGCCTTAGAGTGGGAAGTCTTCAATGTCACATTAATCACTTAAAAATTTATCCTGCCCTTAGTTCGGTGTTAACAAATTATGACCTATGAGCCAAATCCATGCATTTGTATAAATCTTCTCTATGGTTTCTTTTGCTCTCTAATTGCAAAGGTGAGCAGCTGTGAATGATATGACATGTGACACTTTGCCTACAAACCTAAACTATTTGCTATCTGCTCCCTGTACAAAGTTTTCCAACCTGTGCAAAAGGTGAAGGAGCATGATATGGAAAATCTACTGCTTTCATTAGGTTGGTGCTGGATTTCAGTGGATAGGAGGGCTGGGACTAGAGCCCACAAACCTACTAATGTCCTCAAGTCCAAGTCCTTTTCTGTTCCAGAGACTTCCATGGGCATCTCTGTCTTGGCTCAGAATTCTCATGGTCTCATTCATAGAGGATTTTGATCCTGTGGAAACAATGTGAGCTTTGCTGGTGTCTAAATAGCTCCCTCCCTCACATCTTGCATATTTGCTAATTTTTTAGCAAATGATTTTGCTAAAATCAGGTGAGATTCTCCAGTTTTCTTTATTGCTTACCACTCTCTTCTGAAGGCTCATGGTTTATGAAATTGGATGCTTTGGCAAAGTCGCATAAGGAAGAATTATTTATATTTTGACTGCCTGTTTTACTCCTTGTTTTCATGGTAGCTGTGTTACTCAGCTTTCTGTTACTGTAAGAAAATACCTGGTATAGTCAACTTTAAAAGAAAAAAGATTTATTTTGACTTACTGATTTGGAGAAGTCAGGTCTTGTTCTGCTGGCCTTGTAGCTTTTGGGTCTGAGGTGAGGCAGCATATTGTGGTGGGAGCATGTTGCAGAGGAAACTGGTCATCTCGTGGCAGCTGTTAGATAAAAGAGATGGAGACTGGTGTCCCACTGTCTCCTTTGAATGCATTCTTGATGATCTAAAACTTCCCAATCGGCCCGACTTCTTAAAGGTTTTCACTGTCTCCAAATAGCGTCACATTGAGGACCATGCTGTTACCACATAGGCTTTTGCGGGACATATATTCCAGACCCACTCTACAGCAGTGCTGAGGAAGATGGGATTTTGAAATCTGAATCCTCATGTTTAGTGTACATTTTCTGCTTTTCCAGTTTTATCAAACTATCTCCAAGGCACCATCTGAGGCAATATTCTGATTATCCACTCACTGAGCATTCTTTAATTCTAAACAGCAGTTTAAAATATGGTACAAAGAGTTGGTAGAAATTATAGAGACAAATGGTTGGATTTAGAAAAAAAACTGACCTTTTCGGCCTAGGTGTGAGATGTTTGTGTAACTCTCCCTGCTCAACTATATCTGCAAATATGCTTTATTTATCTTCTTACATTGTTTTTCTCACATAATATTCTTAAGACACACTAATGACTTTTGGGGTCCTTATATTGCTCAGTTATAATCTTTTTACTTTTTATTTTCTGACATAATTTAAGGTGATTACAGGGCCTTTTGTGAAAAATTTCATTGAATAAAATGTGTGTGAATTCACCAAGTGTGTGAGTTACTTTGTAGGCCAGGTATTTGAGTTCAGATTTGCATCTGAGAGTACTTATTAACCCATGAAGATTATAAGCCATTGCTACATAAAAGTTGGCTCTTTTTACTGTTAACAGGGAGACTTCAAATCTCATCTTTCCCCCATCCTACCTTCCTAGAACACTATGGTTTATATAATATGTTCTCCTTCTTTCTCAAATTTCTCAAATTTGAACATTTACTTTTGCAGGACTTTCCCTCAAACCTCAGGATGTTCAATTGACTGCTCACATGTAACAGGGTATTTTGGCTGGAACCAGGACACAGATACCACCAGGGAGGAAGTTGATCCTACTTTAAGATCATGACTGAGCAGGAAGTGAGCTGACTTTACTCATTTTCATAGAGACTGAGGATTCTCCTGGTGGACACAGGGACTAGAGACTAATCTTATTGAGTGTTAGGGCCATATACAGCTGGAAGACTGACGTGGACCCAAAATCAAACCAGATTACAGGAAAAAAAACCCAAAAATAAAAATAGCAGGAGGTGTGAAAGAAAACTACTCCTCAGCTAAGAGGGATTTAAATCTCACATTGAAGTTTTAGCAACATATGGGTATGGCTGGTTCTGTGAAAAACCTTAATTTACACCAGCAACTCCCTCTTTTTCCATCAAGACATGAGTATATTCTGTATCCCTGGGAAATAGTAGAACACTAATGATTGGAAAAAGGGATTTGGACAAAAAAGAAAATCTTTTTAGTATGGTGCAACACCGTTGTGATCTTTCTACTATTTCCTTAACATGAACCCAAGTGATGCAATCCATTACAAGAAAGTACAAAGTAGAAGCTGTGTAGTATGCACAGCTCTCTTCAGATGAACTACTAGAATAGTTTCACCTTCCATATGCCTTATAATGGATCTCATTTTGCTCTTGACTCCCACTCTGCCCTCACTTTCTTCCTCAGAACCTGGAAAAGAAGTCACATTTTACTTTTCCTTTTTCTGAATAGTTGCCTCCAGCCCATCCCTCTTTCTCTCTCATTTAATCTCCCACGTAAGTAGTAAGGTAAATTTTACTAACAAATTATATGTGTATTTTATTTTCTTCTTTGGACACACATAATTCAAAACAAAACATATAGGTATAAAGAAACAAATGCACATGCATATATTAGTGTTAGAATATTTTTGGTATTATTGGGTATGGTTTAGGGCCTTGTGAATGCTAGGCAAATGCTCTATCATTAAGCCACATTCCCAGGCCTGGACAGTTAGTTGAACTTTAAGAACTTTAAGGTAGTGCTATGACATGCTTTTGCATCTTAATTGTTTTCACTGACTAGTACCTTGTAGCATAACCCTAACCCTAACCTTAAATCCTAACCCTAAGCCTCAATGATGAAATCAATGGAATCAGTTTAATTTATTCTTTTTAGTGGTTGTGTCATATTTCACAGTGTAGATAATATGTACACAATAAAGTCTACATAATATGTAAGTTATATGAACATCTGCCGTGTAGATAATATGCACATGATTGTTTATTGTAGCAACATTAGAGAAGAAAATGGAAACAAACTACAGGTGAACAGAAAAATGACTATTATATTAATTTTCTATTTAAATGCTTACAGTTTCCACTTTTCTTCAAACATTGCTGCAAGAAATGTTCATGTGCATATTGTTTTATATAATGATAAATCAAAATAATTTTCTACTTGGGGCTGGATGGTAGGGACAGATGTGAACGCTAGAGAAACTCTAAAAATGACATCACTTTAGCTTGCTTAAATTAAGGTAAATATAAATATAAATTAAAATAAACCAGAAATTGAGATTTACCATTCTTATATCAATGCTTCCTCACAATATGATTGATGCTTTAGCATTAAGAAGCTATGTTCATTTTTTCTCATTTATTCATCCATCTACCCACGTATCCATTCATCTACCCACCCATCTACCCATCCACAAATTCATCCAAGTATGAGTTGAACATCTACTATGAAACTAACACTGTTTTAAGAACATATAGTTAGGAAGCAAGCTATATGTATAGGGATAGCTGTTAATAGTAGTAGATAGTCAAAAAGATTGGCTTGAGACACAGAACACTTACCAGGATCCTTTTTCTTCCTATGCTTGCTTCTTATTCATTCCAATACCATGAAAATATCAGTTCACCATTCTAGATCTGTTTCCTCATCTGCAAAATGTCAGAGTGGACCTGGCTCATAACTTAAACATTAGGGCACCCATAGGGTAAATCCACTTTATGATCATTTTGTCTGCCCTTCACAGTTAAAAAAAATCCAACACTTATACACCAGTATTTTTTAATTAGAAATATGGATTTTGGGGTTCTCTCAATAAACTATGAGATCTATTAACATCTGTTTCTATGCAAATTTACTGATAAAAATTGGCTAAAGCTGGGTAATGGCTACCCACTTCAGACAAACTCACTCTCCAGTTTACCATATTCTTCACCATTTCCTAAAGTCCTCCCAGGTAAGCTGTCAGTGGCCAATTATCATTGTTCTGGCTAATGTGGTCATTTTCTTAGGTAGATAGAGAATTGCTTACATCTATGTCAAAAGTGGGAATACAAAAAAGATGGAGTGAGAAGGTTACATGTTTTAGAGAAGAATGGAAGCCACTGCACAGGGAGAAAGGAAGTGATGGATGCTCCTCGATATTTCCTATGCAAACAGAAGCTCTCTGTGAAAACTTTACGTGGTGGTCCAAGTGCTGGGGTCAGGCTTTCCCGCTGTTGAGAGTGATAGCCTCCCTCCTCCCCACCCTGTGAGCCTTTGTCACTGTGCGTTAGACACAGTATGTCAAGCTGCACCAGAGGAGAGCAGGTTTAGAGCCAGCTCTGCAGAAGGGGAGGGGAAAGACAGAAGGACAGCAGATCCTGCTATTCAGAGAAACTTCTTTGCTCCTGCAAAAACGGTGTTGGAATGCTTACAGTCTCTGATTTCTATATGGTTTTTGGCACATCATTTTAATCAAAAGAAGAAAAAGAAACACTGCAAAGTCTTCAAACCCAAAACACAATGAGCTGGCAATAAAAGACGCAGTTAAGTCATTCCAATAAAATGCCAGGCTTGGAATAACAACATCTGTTCCTGCAGGGCAGCAAGCAGAGAATTAAAAACAAGAAAGAAACCTTAGATTTTAATGCAAATGGTTTACTGACTGGAGACTTGAAACTCCTGCAGGCAGCTTAGAGGTATTGTCAGTAGCATGCCTATGCCTGACTGCAGGTTGCACAGGGCTAGGCACAACAGCGAGTGAGTTGGAAATGATCTCTGATGTCTGTAGTAGATAATTTTTGTCTTCAGAAACACTTTGGTGAATTAGAGTTTCATGGTCACTCATGGTAGAGTGTCAAACCCTAAAAGACTCCCTTCATGATATTAGTAGGGGTTCTAATTATCCCTATAATAAGTAGATCTACAAATATTTTCCCAAGATATACATGCAACATATGGCTCCAAAGGTCTCCCTTTTTGCATATGCTTTCAGTTGACTCCATAGAAGAGAAATCTTGAATTGGGTCTTAATCATGATCACCTAGTTTCCCTCAAATCCTAGGGCAGTCTTGTCTGCTTCCAAGAAATCTAGGGTTACAGATGTGGTAAATTTGTAAGCATAAGATTTCCACTAACCACTTTTCCCAATCACTTTTTCCTTACCTCATAGCTCACATTGCCAGTTTGAACCCAAAGTATATCAGCATCTATACTAGACTGTTTTGACCATCATCTCCTTCCAAAACTTTTACCCTTGAGGATACAGTTGCTTCTCCATCTCCACAGGTTATACATCTGAGGATTCAACCAACCAAAGATTAAAAATATTGAAGAAGTTGTATCTTTACTGAATATGTGCACTTTTTTTTGTCATCACTCCCCAAATAATACAATGTAATAACTATTTACATAGTATTTACATTGTCTTAGGTATTTTAGGTAATCTAGAGATGTTTTAAAGTATAGGGGAGGTTAGGTGCAAACACTATATCATCTTATATAAAGAATTTGAGCAGCTGTAGATTTTGGTATCTGTGGGGAAGGGGCCTTCAAAGATATTGAATTCATATTTCATTCATAGATGGATCACTCTCCTTAATTTCCTGGGTAACTCTTGGATATGCTTCTAGGATCACCAAAAGGCCACCTCCCCCAGATGCACGGTCCAACTGAATTTCATGCCTCTGCTCTGTCTTCCCATGGTGCTTGCTGCTTACACCTGTCAGAACACTGAAGATATGGCCGAGTAGAAGGTGACTCCTTCCACTTTCTTACTATGGGAGATGCTCCTCAAAGATTAGTTGAATAAATGTCATAATTCCTTCAGAATTCATTAGTTTGTTGCTTCCTGGTATTTGTCGGGGTGGGGGAATAAGGGAGAACTAAGTATCCTTTCTGTCCACTGTGCATCAAGGACAAAAACCTTGTCCTCAGATCATCAGTGCTGTCACAGGCATTCCATTGCTGGAAAAGCCTGCACTACAACATGTTAGAATAAGCTCATTTACTTAGTCATGATGCTTTCCTAAGCCATCTGTATCATTAATCCTTTCCTTTATCTTCTTCATTTTCTTGTAAAATGAGGCACCCCTAAATCTATTTTCAATCTCAAAGTCTGAATTTTGAATCGTTCTTGCGGTCTCAGAACACGAGCAGTGTTAACTAATTACAACTTTTTTTCTGTCTTTTAAAGGTACAGTGAACTTGAAATTATTTGAGTTCTATTTCATCAAAATTTACAGGAGTATATTAGACTCAAGTGGCAGCGCTTCGAATCAGGCTATGGAGGCCGGGTTGCCAGAGTGCAGGATTTAAGAAACTGAATAAAATGTAATGAATAGAAAATTTGGAGAGACGCTCAGCCAGTCCCAGCACCCAGAAGGAAGCTCCGCTGCTGCCATCCCAGGCTCCTAGGGCCAAGAAGATGAGCCAGTCTCAGCACCCAGAAGGAAGCTCCCCACCTCCATCCCAGGCTCCTAGGCCAGAGAAGCTCAGCCAGTCCCAGCACCCAGAAGGAAGCTCC
>NW_004624877.1:179083-219317 GCF_000247695.1 Heterocephalus glaber
CCCTCCATCCCTCCCTATTTACAAAGATTTTGTTCCTATTTTTCCATTTTCTCATATTAATTCCATTCCCTTCTTTCCGTTCCCCTACCCCTCCCACTTCCCCTTCCCCTTTGCCCCTTTTCTTCTTATTTCACATTACCTAATTACCTTCTTAAAGCTTAACTTCTAAATATCATCACACTGGGGGACTGAAGGCTAGGGCTATAATCTGTGAGTTTTGGAGAGACAGAAACATGCAGTCTATAACTGATTTACGTGATAATTATGAAGGTGTGATAAGAAATGGGACCAACAGGGTACAGAGTAAAACATGTTTCCTTTCCACTCCAGCCACCTAAGGATAATTACTATTTCCAGCTTTTGGTGTGTTCTTTGATAAGTGTGTGTGTGCATGTGCACACACACACACACATACACACACATAGGCATTCATGAAAAATTTTTACACAAGTAGCAATTTACACAAGTATTGGATCTATACACATTATTCTGCACCTTGTTTCACTTGCTAAGTTTTGGAACTCATTTCATATCAATACCTAGAGCTGCTTCCTTTTCTAAACCAACTACACAGCACTCCATTGTATGTTTGAACCAGAATTTATTGGTCCCTTTATTTGTTGTTTGTTTTTACTGGGTATTTTTTCCTTCTTTGAAAGAGGAAGGGTTTTATTGTGTTCTTGCTATACCTTCAGGAATTAGTAATAGCACCAGATACATAGTAGGCCTTCAACAATATTTGTTCTGTGAGACCTTGATTGACTATATTTTATACCTGAGCAGGATGAATTGCTGGGACAAGGTGTATGTATGTGTAGTTGTAATTGTGTTACCTTTTGCCATTTGCTCTCCAAGGCAGTTGTATCAATTTGTTCTTTTACCACTAGGGTTGAAATGTACTCATTTTTCCACACCTCTGCTAATATCTACCCTAATCCTCCTATCTGCCATAGAGGGTGCTGCTAAGTTTACATTTGCCTATCCTACTGTGGGGGAGCTGAATCTTGTTTTTGTTTTTTTTTTTTTTAGTATTTTTACTATTTCTAATGACATTACAAATGTGTTGTGGTTCTTTTTTATATAAATCATCTCTGCAGTTTATAGCCAATAGGAACCAAATATCCCTTTGTCTGATTTGTTTTAAAGGGTTCTCCCTTCTTCCACCCTTTAGTAGATCATATTCCATTTGAGGTTATTATATTTTTTCCATTTAGAACTTATGCTTTTTAAATAACTTTTGATTTTGATATAGCCAAATTTCTTAATTATTTTTTGTGGTCTTAATATTTTCTTTAAGGGCTACTTGGCTTTTAGGTAAAGAGTGGTCATAATTATAAATGTCTTTGCAATTTCCAGATTATTTAAAATTTTTCCTTATGTGTTCATCAGTATTTTTTCTAGTTTTTAAATGTTTAAGCCTGTATTCACCTTTAAATTTATTTTGGTGTTAGGTGTGTGATATTAGATGGTTTTGGTGATGGTTTGGTGTTAAGTGTAAGAGATCCCCCTGGTTTACTGTGGATACTATTTGGTGAATGTCCTATTTTCTTCTTCACTGATAAGGTGTGTTATCTTTGTCACTTATGAAGCTTGCATAATTTTGGGGTTTACGTATGGACTCCTCAATATTTTTCCACTGGTCTTCCTGCCTGTTCAGTCATGAGTGCCACATTGCTGCGGTCACTGCCACTACAGAATACTTTTTCAGTGTGGTCCCCTTTTTATTTTTTTCATTAATGCTTCCACTATCATTGCATATTTATTTTTATGTGAATTTTAGAACTCATTTCTTTTTCTTTTTTTGGTACTGGGGATCAAACTCAGGACCTCACACTTGCAAGGCAGGAGATGGAACCCCTGAGTTAAATCCCCAGCCCCTAAAATACATTTCTCTAGTGTTTTAAAAACTGTGTAGCAATTATTAGATTTATTATAGATTAATTTAGGGACATTTGAAATCTTTATAATAAGTAGTAGTCAAGAACATCCTATTTATTCCTTTAATAAAAAAGCTTGATCAGTCTCCCATTAAATTTTTAAATATATGACTAGAATATTTTTATTACATTTATTTCTAGGTATTTATCTTTTTTGTTGTTATTGTTAAATGAAAAAAATTTTCCACTGTATTTTCTCACTTGTGGTTTTTATAGAAAACTATATTATTTACATATCTTTACCTGATTAATTTTGTTATTGTTAATAATAGTTCTAAAGTAGATTATTTTGCTTTATAGTCATATAATCATATCATTTACAAATAATAATGAGATTACTTCCTTCTTTCCAAGTTTTATACATTTTTCTTTCTATATAGTGTCTCTATGTAAAAAATAAATAATAACAGTAATATATCCTTAATTTGTTCCATCTTTAATGAGTTTGCCTAGTATTTCTCCATTAGATATGCTTTTGGCATGTGGTTAGATATAGACTTTTATCTACTTCTATATCATTTCTCTTTTTCGGGAGATCAAGAATGGATATTGAATATTATCAGATGCATTGTATGTATCTTTGAATAAGTTCCCATGATTTTTTCACTAATAAGCTGTAATTATTTGAGATAAGGTCTCAACAGATAGTTCAGGCTGGCCTTGAACTCACTAGGTGGCCCAGGCTGGCTTAGAACTCATGGCAATCTTCCTGCCTCAGCCACTCAAGTGTTGGGATTACAGGCATGTACCACCAAGCCTAGCTAAGATCAAATATATTAATCAATTTTCTAATATCAATTTTTTTGATTTCTGACTATAATTCCTAATATTAGTCAAACTTGGACTTCAATTTTAATGTGCCATTGTATTCTAACATTTTATGTAAGATTTTCACATCACTATTTACAAGTGAAATTTATCTTCAAAATGTTTAGTTCTCAAAATGTTTAGCTCTATAAAAAGGGCTAGAAGCTGTACTTATTTTTTATGTCTTGAGCAATTAAAATAGAATTGGAATTAAACTTTTTTAGTTTTAACACAATTATTCTGTGACATTATCTGTAATACTTTACTGAGGGCATGAGTTATTTATTAACTGTATCTCTGTTTTCTACTTTAATTGCTTTGTTGTTGTTGTTTTTTTTTTCAGGCAGCAATGTTGTAAAATTGAACCCATCACTTCCCCACTTGAGACTTTTAGTTGCTCACATCCTCGGGCCTTAAAGGTCTACATAGTTAGAGCTCCTTTCCTGCTTCATTGAGCTTTCCTGGTCAAACTTCCTTGCCCTACTCTCCTGGTTCTCATCAACCTGCTGCTACACAGGAGCCCCCTCTTATACAGGAAGATGAATTCCAAAATTCTTAATGCATGAAATCTTTTCCTTCTTCACAACTTCACAGATGGTTCATTCTTACTGTAGATCTTAGCAACCTCAGCATGTGATATTTTTTGTTTTAAGTCAAGAACTTTCACCTTTTTGCTTAAAGAAAGCATTTAATATCTTTTGATTGGCATATCCAAATTGTTAGCATCACTGCATTTGTACTTTTGGACCAGTATTAAATGAATCAAAGTTTCCTTGAACATAAGCTCTGTGGTGCTGCAACACTGACTCTAATGATGAAGGTAACTCCTAAGTAGCCATGGCAAGGTAACATGCAGACACTGGACAAAGGGACTCATGTCTTGAGTGGGGCAGAGTGGGATGGTTTGAGGTTTCATCAACCCATTCAGAATTAAAATTTAGGAATTGTTTATTCCTAGAGTTTCCCACTTTAGTATTTTCCAACTGAAGTTGACCGTGGTTGACCTCACGTAACTAAAAGCACGAAAAGTGAATGCTCAGATAAGGCAGGAATACTATAGTTTCTTGTTTTTTATTTTCTCTGCATTTGTCTTTATCCACTTAACTTCTTATTTGGTATATTTAAGTAAACTTTGTTTCTAATTAGAATAGGTAGCTTACAATTCAATTTTATTTTATTATTTAAGGAACAACCTCTGGAAAGTATCTATTAGATTTACCTCTTATCTTTTATTCTGTTTTTCTACTTTTTCTTCCTGACTTTGTTAATTCCTTATTTTTGCTTTATTTAAATTGTTTTTGTTGTTATTTTTCCTAGCTAATATGTTCAGTTTTATTCTTTATGTTTTATCAATGTGAACAGAAAGGCTGTGACTTTTCCTCTGAACACTGTTTACATTATAACCCCAGGGTTTTGATTGCAAGTGTTTCCACTGTTATTTCTTCTATGATCTATATTTTTAGTTTTGGTGACTCTTAGACCCAAGAGCTGTTTAGAAAAAGAAAAGGTAAGTATTCACAAATTATGACTTACTCTTCAGTAAAACACTGTTGTTGCCTAGCTTAATATCTTGTATTTGTTTTCTATATTGGACAGTACAGTAGTTGGAGTCAGGGTTTTGGCATGAGAATACATTTACTACAGGACACATAGTTTATAGGATTATTTTATGATAATTACCCAAAAAGTCAAATCTAAAGGAGTGCAAGAGATTAACCACATGCTGGGGGCCCAAAGAATCCAACTGAGGGCCTGGATCCCAGTAGTATCCCACACAAGTCCACCTAAAGGCTTAGAGTCCAAGGCAATGTCCTCCATGAGTCCAGCCAGTGCCCTAGAGCCCACAGCAATATTTCATGCTTGTCCATATTCAATGATCTGCACCCAAAAGTCCCAAAGGCCAGTGGTGGAAGTCAGAAAAACTACACTGGTGAGATGAAGGATTTGTGCCACCAAGCTGAGGGATCCACACTGGAGTCAGGAAGTGATGCTCACGGTGAAGATCAGAGCTCCCCTGATGAAAACGGCAGCCATTCCCAGTGCCAGTGAGGCCCTGAGCTCCTCCTCCAATAAGAACAGCCTAGTTCACATCAGGAAAACCATCTACACACAGCAAGCTTCTCCTAGAAAATCAATAGGCCACAATTTTCTCCTCCAGTTCTCTGTTGTGGCTATTGGTAACAATCCTCAGGTGGATCGTCCATGCCCAGATCATGCTGATTCAATTCAGCTGAGCGTTAAAAATTGACCATTAGTCAATCCACTACAGTAGTTCACTACAAACTAAGTGACTTAAAACAATAGTCACTCTCCACAGTTTTTGTGGGCCAGGATCCCATCACACCCTGCTCAGAGTCTCATCACTGTGTCAGTTGAACTGAGATCTCATGTCAAAGATAATTAACAATATGGCTGGTTTCTTCTTCCAGGTCAACAAGAGGGATCTCCCTGATTTCAAGAAGATGCCGGCCAGGTCCACTTAGGGCAATTTCCCCTTTAATAAACAGAATGGAATTGACTTGGGACCTTCATGACTTCAGCAAAGCCTTTTCACTTTTGGTTATAGTATGACCTAGTTGAATATAAACATAAGGTTATAATACAACCTAATCAAACATAAACAACATAAACATAAACAAACATGGCAACCCATCACCTTTGTTATATTCTATTGGTTAGAATTGGTTTCTGGGCCCATTCCTGCTCAAGGAGAAGGGATTATACAAGGGCATGACCCATTAGAGGCTGCTTAGGGTGTGTCCACCTCATGCTACTTGGCTTTTCTCTGAGTTTAGCTGTGGCTATGGAGGGCAGCTGTGCATGTTGGCAACTTTCCATTCCTCATGTCTGTTGTGGTTTCCCTCTTCTCTGCTGAGGCTCTTCTCCAGCACTATAGGGCATGTGGGACAGACCAATAGTGTTCCCTGGGCAGCTACCAATGCATAAGACAGAAATCAGTGGATAAATACCCCAGCACCTTCCCCTCCATGGGAAGGTTCTGAGGAGCATTCTTCATGGTTCCTCAGAGGCTCCCCAGCAAAACAGAGAGAGGTGGTGTCTTCTCCTATTTTCTTTTTTTTCCTCTTCCTTGTCTTACTTTCTTCACTTCATCACATTTGTCTATTTGCCTTTCAAACAAGCTACTCACTCCTAGCTCCTAAATTCTTATCTCAGGTTCTGCTTTTGAGAAAACTCCAAGCAAAACATGTGGCTCAGTACTGCTTTCTGTTGTTATGTTTCCTTTTACTGTGCAGTGATCTGAGGATGTACTATTTCAACACACATTGGAATCTGATAAGGTCTTCCTTATGGGCTATTCTATAGACAGTTTTTGTGAACAATTGCAATGATATATTTTCTCTTTCCAGAGTATGGGATCTGACATACAGAAATTTTGTCTAGTTTATTACGTTGTTATTTTATCAATGTCCTTAGTAATTTTTTTGGGGGGGGTGTTTAGTATATCCTGCACTGAGGATGATAAAGCCTCCTTACTAATGTATTTGTCCTCTTATTTCTAGTAGTTTTAGCTTTATGATTTTGATGTATTCTTATTTGAAGTATAGTTATTAATTACTGAAAGAGCCTATAGTGGAATTATTCTTTGTAAATATCAAATGGGCTTCATTGTTTTGTTTAAAACTTTTGTCCAGAATTCAGATTTGACTGATGTTAAAATTATTCTGTCTGTATTGCTTGATATCTTTGGCCCATCTTTATTTTTTAATTTTTCCTTAAATTCTTTTATTGGTACATTTTTAGGTATACAATACATTTACATTTCTCATTGGGAACTTGTACCTTTACATGATGTATCTTGGTTCTTATTTTTTCCCCATTCCCAGCCCTCCCTTCACCCCCTCCACCCTTCCCTATTTACAAAGACTTTGTTTCCATTTTTTCCATTTCTCGTCATTTTTCCTTTCCCTTCTTTCCTTTCCCCTGCCCCTCCCACTACCCCTACCCCTTTGGACCTTTTCTTCCTATTTTGCATTATTGATTATTCATTCTAATCATTGGTACATTTTAGGTATACAATATAATGACATACATCATTGGAAATTTGCACCTTTACATACTCTCTCTTGGTTCTTATTTTTCCCCCTTGCCCAGCCCTCCCTTCAACTCCTCCAGTTCTCCCTATTTACAAAGATTTTGTTCCTATTTTTCCATTTTCTCATATTAATTCCATTCCCTTCTTTCCTTTCCCCTATACCTCCTACTTCCCCCTTCCCTTTGCCCCTTTTCTTCCTATATCACATTATCTATTGTACTTTTTAGTCCTCATTTACACTTTCAGTTTCTCACACTAGAGAAACTATTTGTTATTTACACATGTGTCCTATTTATTTCACTTAAGAATATCACCTCAATGTGCATCCATTTAGCTATAAATGTCTCTAATTTCTCATTTTTTATGGCTGAGTAGTACTCCACTTTATACAAAAACCACATTTTCTTTATCCAGTCTCCAGTTGATGGGCATTTGGGCTGCTTCCATGTTTTAGCTATTACAAATTGTGCTGCTATGAACTTGGGTGCAGATATATCTCTGTGGTATGATTCTTTTAATTCTTTGGGGAAGATATCCAGCAGGGGAATAGCAGGGTCAAATGGGACTTCCAGTCCTAGTTCTTTGAGGTATCTCCATACTGATTTCCATAGCGGTTGCACCAGTCTACACTCCCACTAGCAGTGGGGGAGGGTTCCTCTTACTCCACAGCCCCGCCAGCATTTGTTATTGGTTGATTTCATGATAACAGCCATTCTTTTTTTTTTTTTTTTTTTGGTACCGGGGATCAAACTCGGATCCTTCCGCTTGCAAGGCAGGTGGCAGAACCACTGAGCTAAATCCCCGGCCCCGGTAGCAGCCATTCTTGAATAAAGATAGGAAATGAAGAAGTCCAATTGTCATTATTTGCAGGTGACATGATACTCTATATAGAAGACCCCAAGAATGCCACCAAAATTCTTCTAGACTTAATAACCAAATTCAGTAGAGTAGCTGGATACAAGGTCAACACACAAAAATCAATGACCCATCTGTATTATTGAGCATTCTTAATCACTTTAATTTAGGTATATAATGAAGTATTTCTCTTTGCTCAAAGCTGAGGATCTTTTTCTTTAAATAGGCTCTTACTCTATTTACATTTATTTATATGATGTGCATATTTGGTTTTAGTTTATCATGTAATTCATTTATTTTTATTTTTTCTTCTTTACTTTGGTACTGGGGCTCGAACTCAGGACCTTCCGCTTGCAAGCCAGGCTTTTTCTTCTTTACTTTGTTAGTTTGATGATAAGAGTAAAATATTTTCCATCCAAAAACTATTTTTAAATACTAACCCAAGTAATGCTCAAAAATCTCCACTATATCTCAACTATGGAATAACTATAATTTTAATTTTAGGTTATCCCCTACATAACAATTATGGAGGAGCAAACTTACATATATACATTCATAGCACACATATATAGCCCATGTGTATGGAGTAGATTTTAAAGAAGATTTGTATTGACTCAATTTTCTTTTAAAAATTTAGTGCCTGCTGGGGATTTAGTTCAGTGGTTCTGCCGCCTACCTCGCAAGCGCCAGGTCCCAAGTTCGATTCCCAGTACCAAAAAAAAGAGAGAAAGAATTAGTTCCTATCTCTCCTCTTCAGTTTTAAAGAAAGAGGGCCATATTTCATACAATGCAACCTTTTGCAAATGAGCAATATTTTGGGATGTAAAGAAGTTTTTCCATGGACCTAACATAGAGGTTGGCTGACAAAACGATATCTTGAAATAACTGATAGATTTGATTCAGACATGCAGACTGATCTCAAACTAATTCCTGAGCTCTAACAGTAGTTGCTATGGCTATGAAGTGAAAGGACAGGAGCCCATTAAATTGTATTTGTTATATTCTAATCAATTGATGGTAAAAAATGTATAAATTAAAAGGTGGGGAGAAATTATTAGAGGAGTTTTCTTCTCTCAAAATATTTGTTCTAAATTTTTTTCATGTTTTATAAATATAAAGATATGTTTTCAATTTATTTATTTGTTATTTTTATTCTAGTGCTTTAAAAATTAATGATTTACTTTATATGTTTGGCCCTCCATACTCATGAATTCAATCCAAGGTATTTAAAAAAAATTGCACTTGTACTGAACTTGTATAGACTATTGTTTTGGTTATTATTTCCTGAACAATGTAACAACTATTTACATAGCACTTATACTGTATTAGGTATTATACATAATCTAGAGATTATTTAAAGGAGGATGTGTGCAGACTATATGCAAATACAACACCATTTTATTTAAAGACTTGGGCACCTGCAAATTTGGGCACTTGTGTGGGTCCTGGAGCCAAATCCTGGAAGTTCTGAGAGATGGCTATGTATTTAATCCATCATTTCCTTAGATGTGACTCCTGTTTATAATGGTGACACTGAACAGATTTTCACTTCACCCTATCCCTATTTCATTTCTTCCAACATTGCACTTAAATTGGTTATTTTCTTTTCTTTGTTCTTGAACTGTTTACCATAAAATTTTACATAGACTTATACCTTAATTGTTTTTACCAGCTATAATTGATATTTTTCCTGCTGCCTATGAAATATAAGAAAAAGAAACACATTTACAAATACTCTCAATGGTTTCTCCTCCCCATAACAATGTTCTTAATTTTTAATTCTTATGTTGTGAAAGGCTGTAACATTTTAAATTGGTTTATAACCATAGCCATCACATCTCTTTGTATTAGTTCAACTTGATAGCTTTAATTTTCAATACTTCTCTCTTTTTTCTTGTTCTCTCTATTTTTTAGTGAACTGAAATTTATCCTTTGGTAATTTCTCTAAGAGAAACCAAAGGATATTTATATTTATTGATCATTTGTATGTTCAAGAAATGATTTCCTTCAGCATTTACATCTGTGGTTTGGTTGGTTGGGTATAGAATTTATAGATTAAACATTTCTTATATGTATAAAGATTTTATGGACATTGCTTTTTGGTCTTTTGTGAAATATTCCTGTGGAAAAGTCTGTAGATAGCATATATTTCTTCTCCCTATAGACTTTTCTTTTTTTTGTACCAGGGATAAAACTCCAGACCTTGTGCTTGTGAGGCAGGCAGCGGAACCACTGAGCTAAATCCCAGGCCCTAGACTTCTTGATACGGTGTTTTCCCCCCTGAGATATTATGGCTTTATTCAATATGTAAAGTTGGGTCACTTTCTCTTTTGAAATGTTTTGTTAAATTATATATTTTAATGCTATTTTCTTACTCTGTTTTGTACTCATCTTTTTTTTTTTTTTAAATAGGAGGAGGATTGAACCCAAGACCTCTTTCTGGGCAAGCATTCTACCATTGAGTTCCATCCCCAGCCCTTTAAAAATTTTTATTTTTAAAAGACAAGTTCTTTCTCAGTTGCCTTGGCTGGCCTGGAATTTGTGATCTTCCTTCCCCAATTTCCCAAGCAGCTGAGATTATAGGTGTATACCACCATGACTTGCTAAGGATAGTAATTTTTTTTTTTTTGGTACCGGGGACCAAACTCAGGTCTTTGTGCTTGCGTAGCAGGCGTCAAAACCACTGAGCTAAATCCCCAGCCCAAGGATACTAATTTTAATTTGTCCATTAGAGTTAATTTTGTTTGCTTTCCTCAACCTGGTCTTTGTTGTTTATACTGTGATTTCTCCAGTATAGTGCTTTTAGTTTGGATTTTATTCATTTTCTGAGTCTTTATCTTTCTCTGTGTTTTCATTGTATTTCTGATGTCTCATCATACCTTTCCTGAATTTGTGTACTCCATTTTTGGCTCTTTAACAGATTTGTAATGTAGTTGAGTTAATGTATATGATATGTTTCAATGTGAGTTTTGCCTGTTTACGGGTAGCATTTTTCTGGTGAGTTTTTTTTTTCTTTTTGTCTTTTCAGCATATTTCTTTCTCCTACACTATTTATTGTTGATCCTAGGCTAGTTTCTTTCTTATTGTATGTTTTTTATTATGTTCTAAGCATATATTCTCATGTTTTTGTAGTGGTTTTTCATGGAGAAAATATCTGGGAATGGGACTATACCAATGGAATTCTCTGGTGAAGATCCCAGAATATGCAAGTGTGCTTGATATGTGCTCATGTGTTCAAGGTATCTTAAGATTTAAAATTCTTAGAAACATGGACAATATTGAGTTACTAACAATCTGAGTTTCTTCTCTTCACCTTACCTCACCCACCAATTGCCTCTTGAGAAGTTGGCATATCTATGCTTTTTTTTTTTTTTTAAATTTAACTTCCTTTCTTCTGCTATTCCTTGGTGACATGTAGGGTCCAGGAAAGCTCCCACTGCTTGTTTCCTTAAGTCATCCTATTTGTTTCCATCAAGTGATTTTTGTTTTTTCCCCCCTTCCTTTGTTTGCCACTTACCTTGAAGAGCTATGTGTTTTAAACTTTGTTGGAATATAAGCCTTGCTTCCCCATATTTTCCCATATTATGTGTGATTTTCCTGCATATTATTGCTTTTGCTCAAATCTTGTGGTTCACAATTAAAAGTGAGTTAAGAACTGTGAAAATTGTGAGTTTTTTTCCTACTTACAAACTAACAAATTAGTCAGCCACTATTTTATGGATATTGGTAGAAGACATAAGACTTGTGGGTCAGAGATCCAGATATAGCAAGTAGAATAAGCAAGATATTTATATTAATTCCCTTGGCACCTTGAGACTCACTAGGGTGCCATGGAGCATCTCAGGTTGATGCTGGGATTGCTCTGGGTTTGCTGGTCAAATATGAGCTCAGGGAACTCGGATCTTTGATATTGGGTAGTAAGCATAACTGCCCTTTGCTTCAGAAGAACACACTCTGTCCTTAATCAAGATAGTCCAGAACAAGGTACAGTTAGCATTTCTGCTTACAAAATGTGCAGAAATGTTAGCGAACAACAAATCATTGTCTCCCAGCAGTTTTGTCTGAGTTTTATTGAAGATTAAGTTTGCATTTAAAAAATTCTCTTCATTCAATACAATAACTCCAAGAAAAATATATTACAGGAACAGCTTTACTTTGGGATCTTAAAACTGGAAGTGGGGGCTGGAGGTATAACTCATGATAGAGTTCTTGCCTACTGTGTGCAAAGCTCTGAGTGTAATTTCCAGCACCAAATTAAAACAGACAAACTCCAAAGCTGGAAGTGACAAGCTCTGTATTCTTGGAAAGTACATATTGTATGTATTTAAGTATACATACATATTTAAAATATAATTTGAGTCACATAATTTTATAGCTTGTTTTTGACAATATAGCATGTCTATTTTCATGCATTTATTTTTCAAATTCAGAGTTTTTTAAAGTTTTGCTTTGTGAATACATAGTTTTTATTAAATTTATTATTTGAAATTTTGGGCTTTTTCTAGTTTTTTGGTTTATTTGTTTGTTTTCTATTATAAACCAATCTGTGATGTTCTTACTCTTACATAAATCCTTTGAACATATTTTGTTTTTGTCCTTTTAGAATGATTTTCCAGGAGTGTATTTGCCAGACCAAATGATCTAAAATGTTTTAAGACTTTTCATATATGTTGCTCAACTGCCATTCTGAAAAGTTTAGAAGCTATCAGATAGGTGTACCTATTTTACTTCTTTCCCATAATCCCTGGGCTGTAGCACTTTGAAAAATCTTTGTGGTTCTTTGAGGGATAAGATTTTTTATAGTTTTTAATCTATTATAATGCTGACATTATTCATAAACTGCACAAACTCCATGTTCACTATACTATGGCTCAGGATCTGGCATATGTTAAATAAATGTTTATTGATGACTTGAATGTCTTCTTAGCTAAGATTCATATATGTGGTCTTGCCCAGATTTGTCTCTTGATGATATATATTATTTTTTCATCTATTTGTTAAAATTTTTTCTCATGTGGTATTGTTACTTATTAATTTTTGGTTATTTGTGATATAGAGAAGTTTAATTCCTTTAGGCAGTCATATTTATTAATTTCTTTAAACATTATTTCTTTAATTTTGTGCTTAGTTCTTTTGTCCTGCTTTGCAATCAAACACCAATATTGTTTTCTAGTCGTTTTTAGGCTTAATACATGACCCTTTCACTTTTCTGATATTTATTTTAATGCCATATTTTATCATCAGAATGCTAAGTTTTTAAATATATTTGTAGTTTGAACAATTATTCCTTTGTGACAGCTGTGTTGAGAGTGAAGAAATCTATCTTCAATTTTCTTCATTTTATATTTTACTAAAAATCTATGACTAAACAATTCAGTTTTGGTACTAACAAAAATAAAGAACTTAAAGTTTAGACAATATTGCAAGACTGACTAAATAGAACACCAAACTATCTTTAGTGAAATTTAAAAATCTCTCACTGAATATAAAGAACACAGGTTGTATTTCAGAAGTTATCACAAAAATGAATTTCAAAATTTGCTGTGAGACAGAGTGAGAGTAAACAGGTCCTATATTCATCCCAATAACCCTTACATATGGTTTAAAGCAAATTAAGTATTTGTCTTGAAAACTGAACTAAAACTATGAAGCTAAGTAATGAGTGTATTCAAAGATCTTTTTTGATTATGGCTTTAGTCAGCATTTAGCTTTAGTTATAGATATGAGATGGGACATAAAATAAATGACCCTCTTTTGAACCAAGTACTATAATCAAATGAGTTTTGTTCCATTCAATGCAGCCACTTGTCTCCATAAAACTTCCATAGTTGAAAAACGTCTCTCAAAATTGTCTTGCAAAATTGCCTCCAGGGCTGGCAATACTTTCCTTTTGCTGTCCTCATTATACTTTGAGGGACAATATAAGTTTTGGCAACAGTCTAAAGAAATGTGGATTAATGTCTGAGGAATATGTTTGCTGGGTACAATTGATTAAAAGAAAATGAGAATATAATGTTGTATCACAACACTGTGTTCAGCTTCAAATACACAAATCCACTTACCTCAGATAAATGAAGTAATTTTTCAGAAATATTAAAAAGCCGCCCAAGGTTACTGTCATGGGTTTAAATTGCTCAGTGATATCAGGGCAAGCACTGCTGCCATTCTTTTGGTCTTTTGCTCATGACTGCTACCCTAGGGTCACAGGATGACTGGTTCTGTCTTCAGCTGTCCCTCCCATGTGCAAGGAAGAACAGGTGAGAGCAAGGAACACAGCCAGAATTTTCTCTATTGACCAAGACATGCAATGATTTCTCCAGTTATTCATCAGAATGGGATCACCCTGCCATCCCATCACCCAGAGCACTGGGAAAGCAGGGGATAGACTCATCATGACTAGCTTAGCCAATCATGATCCATAGATCCAGAGAGCCCATTGCTTTCCCTAGTGAATCAGGGATTCTGGTGACAAGGATGAAATAGGAATTGAGTCACAAAACTGTATATGCTACAAGTATGAGTGATGCTATGCTGAATGTGAAGACACTTGATAAACATCGATTTACAGAACCTGACTCCCTATGAGAAAGAGACCTCTCCTGAGGAGGGAATAGATTTTCATACCAATAATGGCAGTTTAGCCAAAGGTCAATGAACTTCTAGAATCTGTCAAATGCCAGAAAAAGAGGGACAAGAAAAATAACTGCAAGAGAGATTGTTGTGCAGTGTCTGAACATGGCTTTTTGACCCTGAAAAAATGCAAATGCATTCTTGTTCCCTTAGCACACACTCTGCAGTTCAGTAATAATGCATTGTAAACAGACCATATTAAAACAAACAGTTCTCTCTAGATCTTTTTTCAATATTTTCTCTAAATAGTTATTTGGTAATACACATTTTTCTGTTTTGTAGAGTCCCTAAATAGCAGAGGTCTTAGTTTGGAGGAGCCAACTCATGCCTCCGAGTGCCAGAATGTTCGTGGAGTTTTCATTTTACTAAATAAAGAACTGGAGCTAATGTCGAGCCTGTGGTGGCACTGGGCCCTCGACCCGGCAGGAAAAATAAGGAACTCACAGTTCCCTTCCTTTCCTTAAGCCAGAGCTGGTCTTAGACTAAATGGCGCCGAAGGACAATCTCATCCTCTGGTTTTCTTTTTCTTCCTTTCTAGTTATATATCTTCAAAATGCCTGAATTGATGGACTTTGTCAAAACATTGGATACATACTTCTTCAAATCAAGTGACTATGCATTCATCTGTGTCACATAGCTAACAAGTTCTTTTAAGGTTAGTTTTCTAATATAACACTTAACTGCAAAGATTAATACTGAAGCATCTGACAATTTTCTGATATGAATTATTACTTCAAGTTAGATTGGCAGTTTTGGTGATCTGTTCATCAGATTCATCCAGATTGTAGCTTTCACTAATAATGTCTCTATTTCACCATAATGTCTCTATTAATCCTCACTTCTTTGTCTCAGAAGAGAGACCCCACCAGGCTAATGGTTCAATAAGTTTTGCATTGTGGGTCACAGATTTATGGTGTTGGAAGGGGAAGAGACTTTGGCAATTGATCACAGTGTATTGATTTCCTCCAAGTCAAAATCTGTGTCCAAATGCCATTTGATTACATAAGATTCTTGTCAGGGAGAGGGAAGCTGTCTCTCATACATGGTTTCAGGGGGCTTGTATTGCCTAATTGTGCCTCCAAGCACCTCTCAAAGGACACCCTTTGCTGTTAGAAGTATCCGCATTTCCCACACTCCTGCCACCCCGAAGCCAATGCTGTAGAGTTAGCTTAATGTTTAAGAATGTACGCTCTGGAGAAAGACATTCAATTCAAATCTCTGCTGAACTGTCTGCTGTCTGTATTACATGGGCAGGTTGCTTGCCATCTCTGGTCTCAATTGTAAAATGAGGATCATAAGAGCACAAGAGGGTTGTGGTGAGGCTAAAAAGAATGAATAGACAAAAATGCTTAAACTCATGCCTGGCTCATGGTGAGGACTCAGCACAGGCATTAGCAATTGCTTGGACCTTTCTCTTGTGGTGCTTCTCTCTCTCTCCACCTCATATCCTGAGTTAGAAACATGACTCATGCTCACTAAGATGGGAGGGGCCATCTCAGGGGCTGGGGCTCTGTCTGGTCATCCTTTAGTGCCTAAACCTCAGCATGAAGTCTTGGCTTGACAGATGTGTTTTGAGAGGAACTGAAGCTCTCCTTCTGCCATCCTGAGCATTTTAGGCCACTTCCAGAGCAACAGGCCTCCTTTCTTTCACCAAAAGTAAAGTTCTCAAACATAATCTGGTGCAAGATCCCAGTCAAGATTTTGATTCTCTAAATCCCTTTTGCAAAATCATTCTTTTCACCACTAAAGCTGCTCCCTGCTCACTCTCTCTTTTCTACTCCTCCTCTTCCTCCAGTCTTCCTGGGGTCCCATTCTATTAAGAAGCTAAAAATTGACCAATTGTTCATTTTAGCCACCTGATAAGATTTTTTCCCCTTGTAATTAGGGTTTTAACTTTTTAAAACTAGAGGCATGGCTATTAGATGAAAGGCTTGGACAAGAGCTTTTGAGTTCCCCCTCCATGCCATATGGCAGCACTAGCAGCCTCTTTTGTGGCTTTTTCATGGCTCCTCCAGACTCCATTAGTACTTTGGAACTCACCTTCTCATTCAGTAGCCAAAGAACCCTCAGGAGAATGCAGAAGACATTTGACCACTCCCCCTACCACACCTACAAAGGTCCAGCAGTCACTGTGTGATCATGTACCAGGTCCTTGGCAATGACTGGTCTCTCTGACCTGTTTCATCAGATGAGATGATGGTCTAATTGGAGAGCAGAAAGGCAGGAATAAATTAGATAGCAATGAAGTGGCCTGTGAAAAGCACTTACTGCTTGGTGAATCCTTGAGAATCTAAGATGATCACTTTTTTCCTAAATTTTCACTCCAGTTCCCTATGAATTGGTATGTGGAGGTATCTGTATTCCCTTGGGCTTCCACAATAGGCAATACATACTGGGTGGCTTAAACAACAGACATTTATTCTCTCATGGTTCTGGATGCTGTATATCTGAAATCAAGACTTTGCAGTGCCGTACTTTCTCCAAGTCTGTAGGAGAGATCTGTTTCTATGAATTTCTCTTAATTTTGGGGGCCACCAACAACTCTTGGTGTTCCCTGGCTTGTAGATGCGTTCCTCCAATCTCTGCCTCCATCTTTCCCTGTGTCATTGCATAATCTCCTTATAAGGATCCCAGTTCTGTTGGATTAGGGCCTGCCTTGCTCTAGTATGACAGACACTACCATATCTAATTACATCCACAATAACCTTCTTTCCAACTAATGGTACATTACAAGGTGTTGAGGGTTAGAATTTTGATGTAGCTCTTTTCAGGGCACACAATTCCACTCATTAGAGAAGGGGAGATACTCTGATGTCATTGTGCAGTATAAGTTTTGATATTAGCGTGAGCTATGCTTTTGAATATCTAAAAATAATACTGGCCTGTAAAACCTAAAAGTGGCTGGGAGAAATTGTTATTTGAGATGTGATGAATAGGTTTGAAGGTACAGGCAAAAAAAAGAAAAAATTAACTCACTAAAATCCATACTCAGTCTAGGCCATTTAACAAAGTGGATGCAAATGTAACCAAATCCTGCTTCTACAGATAAAGATATGAAGGCTAGAGAAGAGCAAGCATTGACTCCACTGGATTAAGAAACAAAACAAAACAAAAACCTCCCTGTACTAATGTTCTGTGGTTCATTCTGTTCTATGCATTGTAAATGGAGGGAAATGGTCTTTTCAGTTTCTATGAGGGGGGAGCTTCCAGTCAGATTTATGGGTCAAGGCTCTCATGCAAATGATAGAAACTCAAATGAAACTAAGATTTCACATAACTGAAAAGTTCAAGGTCGAGCTAAATGGATTCAGATGTGCTCAAATCACTTGTTCCAATGGTATCACTAGGAGCTGGCTTTCCTCCAGTGCTCAGCTCTGCTGTCCCCTCAATTGGCTTTGTTTTTGGTCACTACTATCATTTCCTCCCCAAAGGTAACTGACCCATTATTCTGACTTCTGTCACCATGGATTGTTTTGCCTGTCTTTGAGTTGTATATAAATGGGATAAAACTGTGCATATTTTATCATCCACTTATTTTACCTATATTATGTTTATCAGACCTGGTAATACTTCAATTTCATGTTAATAGTTCATTCATTTTCAATGGTATTTGTGTACTGTATGAATATACCATACTTCACAATTTATTGATTGATTTTACTGTTAGTTCTATTTCCCCTAGTTTTTACTTATTGCTAATGGTACTGCTGTGAACTTTTTTTAAACAGTATTTTTTTTTTTTTGCACCTGAATACTAGAAGTAAAATTGCTAGGTGAAAGAATTTGTGTGTATTCCACATTATCAGATAATGCATGATAGTTTTCCTAAATAATTGCATGGATTTGTACTCCTACCAGCAGTGCATGAGAATTCCATTTGCTCCATGGTGTCAATCTTTTTACTTTTTGCTGCTCTGTTGGTGCATTGTGATTTCTGATTGTGATATAATTTGATTTTTTTATACTGAATGATGAGAAGTTGACAGCCTTTCATATGTTTATTGGTCAGTTAAGTATTCTATTTTGGTAAGGACCTGTTCAAATCATTTGCCAATTTGAGAAGGTTGTTATATTTACTTACTGGTTTGAAGGGTTTTAAAAATATATATCATGAGTGTAATTATTTTATGATATATATACATATATATATATATATATATATATATATATGAGGGAGTGAGGGGGGGAGAAATATTTTTTCCCACTCTGTGGTTGCCATCTTTCTTCTAATGCGTAATAGTGGAGAGATATTCTTAATTTTAATATAATCCACTTAATGGTTCTTTTCCTCTGGAAGTCATGGAGTTTTGAGCTCTTTTTTGCATCTGATTTATGAGTTAGGCATTAATGATTTTATTTTTTCATATTGACATGTAATTTATTGATTAACTCTGTGTGTATTTCTTTTATTCTATTATTTATTACCTATCCATATGCTAGGACCATACTCTTTTAATTATTGTAGCTTTGTGTAATATAGTGGCATCTGGTAATATAAACCCATTCTTCAAGATTACCTTGACCTTTAACATTAACCTGATGAATTCACACACACACACACACACACACACACACGCACGCACACACACAAACCTGCTGGGATACTGAGTAGGACTCTATTGAATCTATAACTCAGATTGCGAAAATATACATATACAATAAACAAAACTGAGCATTTTAGTCCAAGAACATGTTATTTCCCTCTGCTTATTATTTGGATCTTTTTCAGTTTCTCTCAATAATGCATTATAATTTTCTGGGCATACAGACCTTTCCATATTCTATTTGGCTTATTCTTAGGTATTTAACATACTTTTAGTGCTGTTGTATTGCCATTTTTAGAAGTTCATTTTAGTATTTTTATTGCTACTGAATAGTAATAGTATACTTTTGTATATTGAATTTGTATCTAGTGACCTTTCTAAGTTCACTTAGTGCTTCTAATAAATTACCTGTAAATTCTTTGGGTTTTCCTATACACACATTCCTGTTATCTATAAATAATGAGAATTTTTCTACCCTTTCAATATTACATATTTTTTCCTTTTTATTTTATTTTACTGTGTGGGTGGTATCTTCAGTATAATGTTGAATAGAAATGGTGAAAGTTGACATTATTGTTTTTTTCCTGATTTGAAGAGAAATGCTTTTAATATTTTATTAGTATGTGTTAAGCTTGATGTAGATTCTCTTGTAGATACCTTTTGGCAGACTAAGAAAGTTAACCTCCATTCCTAATTTGCTGTATCTTATGTGTAACCTCATCACCTGCTTTTTATTGCATCTTTTGCAGATGATCATATGATCTTTGCAAATTCTACTAATTAAGTTTGACATGTTAAATAACTCAGTATTGCTGGAGTAAGCCCACTTTGCTGTGATGTGTTCTTTTTGTATTACTGAATTTGAGTTGCTACCCTTTGGTTTAAAACTTGCAACTTTGCTCGGGGAGATTCTGGCCTACAATTTTCTTACTTGCTATATCCTTGCCAAGTTTTGGTAGTAAGATTATATTGGCCTCATAAAATCAATTGGGAAGTGCTGCCTTTTTTCCTATTCCCTAGAAGTTTTGTTTAAAAATTGTTATTTCTTCCTTAAATGTTCAGTAGATCTTAGCAATGAAGCACCTGAGACTGGAGTTTTATTTATAAGGAAGTTTTAAACTATGGATTTGATTTCTTTACTAGATTTAGGATTATTTAGATTTTCTATTTTTTCTTATGCCAATTAAAAAATTATATTTTTCTGGGAATGGGTGATGTCATTTGAAATTTCAAATGTATTTCCATAAGGTTGTTCAAAAATATTCTCCCACAGTTTCTTAATTATCTGTAGGATCTGTGGTGATATTTTCCTTTTTAGAGTCAATCTTGGAAATTTGTACTTTCTTCTCTCTTATTCATTTGTATTAATTTTTAAAAATTCATTGTTTTAGTATTTTCAAAGAAACAATTATTTAATTTATTAATTTTACTTTGTATTTACCTTCTGGGTCATTAATTTTGTTCTAGATGTGTTTTTCTTTAAAATTTTTTAATTAGTGTATGTTTATGATACATAATAATTACATCCATCTTAGGGAGTTGGTATGTATATCATATAACATATGATATGATATTGTGTGATTAGTTTTACTCCCCCTTCCTTTGGTTCTTCTTCCTCTAGTTCCTGTCTCATTTCTACAGCATCTACCTCCCTGTGTTCTATCAACTCTTTCATTTTCCTCTTTAAATATTTTTATTTTGGGTGTCTCACCTTAGAGAAACCAATGTGATATTTAACCTTCTATGTCTGATTTATTTCACTTAGTATTATGGTCTCAAGATTCATCCAATTTGACTCATTTTTAGACACAGTTTTCTTCTTTCTACCTTTTGAGCTTGATTTGCTCTTAATCCCTCTGATCTTGGGATGAATACTTAAATCCCTGGTTTTCAGTCTTTTCTTCTTTTGGTATATGCATTTTATACTACTATATAAGGCTACATCTTTCCTCTAAGTACTATTTTCACGGCAGCTTAAAGTTTTGATATGCAATATTTTCATCATAATTCTATTAAATATTTTCTAATATTCATTTTTATTTATTCTTTCACCAATTGTTATTAAAATAAGCTTCTTAATTTCCAAGCATTTGAGGATTTTTTGTCATCTTATATGTTAATTTCTAGTACAATTCCATTGATTTCAGACAATATATCTTATTTGGCTCTAGGTTCTTTAAACTTATTAAAACTTACTTTACAGACTAGTGTATAGCACATAGGTTAACTTTATAATATTCCATTTAAACTTAAAAAATTGTATATACTGCAGTTACTGAGTTCAGTGTTTTGCATTTGTCTATAAGGTCAAATTTTCTATATTTTAACTTTTTCATCAGCTTGTTATATCAGTTATTGAAATAAATATATTTAAATCTCCCATTTTATTGTTAACCAATCAATTTTCCTACTTATGGGATGAGTCAACATTTTTATCATTTGATTTTTTTCTTTACTGTTGGTTATATATTCTCTTACTTTTCCTTTAGTGGTTACTTTTAGGGATAAGGGCATGCTTCCTTGTATATAAATATATAAATTAGTAGCTTTATTATTTTCTTCAAGAGATTCTCTTCCTTTTGTATTAACTAATGTACTCTAATTTACACTATTTAATCCTCACAAGACATTATTATTATATTGTACATCAAATATTCATTCAGAAGCAATGCATATGTGATCTTTGTGCTGGCCATTGTTTCTTCCTCTATTCATGGGCTTTTGTCTGAGATAATTTCCCTTTCTTTTTTCTCCAGGAGAAAATCCTTTAATACTCTTTTTTAGGATGGGGTTGTTTGTGATATATTATTTGAACATACTTCATTTCATCTTTGGGTATTTTAAAGGAAGATTTTCACATTATAGATAATTGGATTGACAATTATTTTCTTTCAGCATCTTACAGAATAATGTCCTACTGTCTTTAGACTTCTTGTTTTAGTCAGGTTTCCATCAACATAATAGAAACTTGTGAAAATCAACTTACACAGATAAAAGGTTTACTTTGCCTTACATTTGTAGAAGATTTGGGCCTATAGTGAGAGCACACGTGATGACAGGATTATGTAGTTAAGCAAACATCACTTCATGACCAGGAAGCAAAGAGAGAAGGAGAAAGGGCCTAGCGCCTCATAATCTTCTTTGAACACATGCCTGTATTGGCCTGGAAACTTCCTACTAGGCCCAACATTCTGAAGCTTTTATCACCTTCCAATAGCCCAAGGAGGGGATCAAGCCTTTAACATCTTTGGTGCCTCTGGCGGGCATTCTAGATCCAAACTATAACACATTTATCTTTTCTGTTCTAATGTCATCCTTAAGTTTAATTACTGATCCTTTAAAGGAAAGGTTATTCTCTCTCTTGCTGTATTTCAGCAGTTCCACCATGATATGCCAAGGTATGATTTTTAAATTTGTTTTAATTCTCCTTGAATATGATAGTGTTTCTTGAATCTGTAACTTGATGTCTTCAGTTTTGAAAAAAGATTTTTGCAGTTAATTTCCTAAGTAAAATTTCATCTCCATTTTCTTTCCTCTTTCTGAGATTTTAGTTACACACATATTACCTTTTCTTCAGGATCTGTCTGTCTCTCACATTCTTTTCTGGGGTTCCCATTATATTTTCTTGCTGTAGCTCTGTCTGGGAGCACAGGTATGTCCTTTTTCACCTGTGCTTTTCCTACTGTGAATCTTACTGGGTGATTAACTTAAATTGATTTTTCACTTCTATTTTGCAGTTGATTCTTTCTTATAGATGTCATTTTTCTACTGTTCTTATATTTTGCTTAAAATACTAAAGTTAGTTATTTTAGAAGCCATAACAGATAAGTCTAATATCATCTGTGTCATTTATCTATTTCTCTGATCTTTTTGTCCTTCTAGATTTTTGGTGTTTTGGTCCTATGTCTTTAAATCTATGAGTTTTTGACTAATTATTGGGCATCTGTGTGAAAAATTATATAGGCCCTCAGTCTTCTTCTTTGGCCAATTAGTATCTTTGCGTTTTGGCCCAATGATGCTTATAAAGCAGCAAATGCTACAAGTTACTTCCGTCTGTGATCTTGGCTCATCCTTTGGCTACCTTGTTATTGCTCTAATTCCTTTAAATTAATTACTTGATTTTTTCTTTATAAAAATCTGAATTATTCTAGTTGTTCTCAGTAGGAGATACAAGTTGGCATGTCACTGCCAAAAGCAGAAATCTAAGAATCTTTATTTGTCAGTTATAATGCCCTTCTTCTGGGAGTTTTAGTTTTCTGGGACCACAGCCTTAGTGCTATTAACCCACTTCCATGAGGTCAATGAAGACTGCACAGGTTACATATAACAGACAAAAGGATATTGATCCCCTTTTCTTGTATAACACATTGGTGGTCTTTTAAGGTCCACAAAAATAACTTAAAAACATATTTCCTACAAAATTATCTCAACTTTGAGTTTTTAGGGGATAAAGTCTTTGAAACTTTTCAACTCTTCATGCTAGTAGAAGAATTATTTACATTTCCCAAATTTCTCTGTAGTTTCCAAAATTTACATTATATATAGCTTTTGTTTCTTCTGTTAATGAGGAAAGTGGTTCCTTTATCAGTATTCCATCAAGTGGAAAATAACAGGTTGATGGAATGTGGCTATACTGATTTATGTAGAAGAGTGGGCAAACGATCTGTTTCTGGAACTTGGCCTTGAGCTCTCTTGTGTCCTGCTTATGTTTAGTTTTGAGTTTGGATTTCCTTGTGAGAATATGTTGCATTCTCCATTCTTTACATGTCTCTTTATGAAAATGGGTTCTCTTTATATGGGACTGTAATCATTACTTGACTTTGGTAGTTAAGGATAACATTTCTGGCGGTAATTCGGAGCTATGTTTAAGTATTTCTTAGTATTCTGGTGGCTAAAAGGAGCTTTTTAAAAAAAAATGTGGAAGGAAGGTGAAGATTTCAGTTCCCTAAAGAGAAATTAACTTCAGATAATTGGCTGAAAATTAATAGAGCACTCACTGTTACCCAAGATCAACAGACACTGCTTCCTGACGTGGTCAATGTGTTGATGGCCAGGATGTATATAGTGTGCAGTGCTAGAGGAGAGGAGAGAACTTGGATTACACAAAAAATTAAACTGCCAAGTTTACTTCCTCGGTCACTATTTCGAGAAATGTGTATTTATAATATGCACTCTGATTCTTTAGGGCAAAGAAAGATGAATATAAAAGTACAGCGTTTTCAAAATGAATTTAAACTTTGTCCAATCTTAACTTTTTTACTAGTTCAAAAACATTCTCACTGTGCTTGCTTTGGCAGCACATATACAAAAATATTCTCACTTTTGTTGTTATATACTCTACATTTGGTGATGATGTTGGAAGAGGGGGAGGGAGAAAGTGTTGAATAAGAGCCTGATATGAGATGATAAATTTTGACTCCTTACATTCATTTTCACTGTTGTTAAGAAATATTTATTTGTGTGGGGTTTTTTGTTTGATTTGGTACTGACTTTAAACCTTTGACAGGAAAGTTTCTATCAAAACTAAACAGCCATCCAAACAGAATGCTGTTAAGTTCCTCTCTTCTTTTGAGAGTTAAGCACAGGTAATAGAAAGAAGGCAGCAGTGAGAGTAACTCCCTTGTGCAAATTCCCTTCCCTGACACTAGATCCTTCCTATCTTGAATTCACCTAATAGCTTGGTTTCCTAGCAGTGTCTGGAGGAGGAGGTTAGAATGAACCTCTTTGAAAGAGAATTCAGGCAAGCCACACTTTGGAACATGACTTCTAAGAGAAAAATCCTACCAAATCATACCCACATGCCCATTCCTTTATCCAAGGGAAGTTTGGAGGAGAAAACAGAAAGAGTCAACATAGAGTCAAGTGACTATTTATGTAATCCAATATCTTTTAAAATATTATTTGATTTATATCTTCTCTTTGTCATGCAACCAAAACATTTATGAGTTATTGAATATCTTTTGCTGCCATATTGTGTGTGTGTGTGTGTGTGTGTGTGTGTTGGCAGATTGGTGTAGCTATCACCTCATATTTAGTCACCCTATATTCTATACAGAAAATAGCTCTTGGTAGCTCTAGGGAGTCAGAAGGAATCTTATATCCTATTTGACAAGAGTGGCATAGCCACCTCTTTAAGGGGCTCTGTCTTTAAGGGAGGAAAAGGGGGAAACTTGGAGTGTTAGAAAGAGAAGTCATGGATAATAACAAATTTCCTTGTACCAACCCACACTGTGGTACCTCAATCTGCTATCCTGTCACTCTGAGCAGAACTGCTTCAATTAACTTTGGTAGTGATGGGGAGGCTGTTATTTTTCTTGACTCTTCCAGAGAAATTTCATAAATAGTTTGCTTAGTGTGTCAGTCTGTGCATCTGGGAAGCATAATGCGTTCTTGGCACGGAGGTACACTCTGACGTCCATGGATTGCCTCTTGCAGAAGGAGAAGGGATTGAGTTCGTCTATTTAGAGTATTGGGTATTTTGGTGTCTATTATTTAGAGAGTTGTGATTGGGATCTCTCTTCAAGCAGAGATTATTTTTGTCTCCACATAATCAAAGCCAGACTACCCACAGGAGGTTGTGGGGTGGTGGCTGGTGCACTTGAGTAGAACCAATTGCTGTTGTGCAAACCTTGTCAGCACATTAGTGTAGGAGAAGGGGATTCAAACAAGGAAAACATTTCTTGAGGGGTTTGTCCTTATGGGGTTGATAATGCATATAGCAAAAAGCTAGAAATACATGTATACTTTCTTTGGAATAAACAACATAAAACTATAGATTCTTTGATGTTTTGCCTTGATTTTTGGAAGAGAGATGACAAATTAGACATCAAGGTTAACTTATAGTCAGTGAAATTTAGTCTACAGTTCCTTTATGAGGGGGTGGGCTTTTCTAATCTCTGTGGCAAAAGAAGGACTTTACTTATCTTTGCCCATGGTGTTCCTTCGGCACAGATGCTTTTCCTTTCATGCATAAATGCCACTCAACTTACATGATCTTCCTGAAATGCCACTTTCTTCATCTCAAGACAATGCCTTCAAACTTCCTTCAACACATCAAATCTGTTCCTTACCCAATCTGGATCACTTATTGGATTTATCTTTGAGTATAGTTTAAAATATATTCTTTAAAGCCAAGTTAGAATCTTCTTGAGGGTGAGGGTTTCATGGTTTACCTTTTGAGAATTGCCTATCCTAATCAGTGCTGAGTAGTGCATTATTTTCTTAACTTTATTCTTCATTCATTTCTTGGAGAGAATTATGTACCTTTTCAGTATTTCACTTAATAAATTTGTAAAGCATATTAACATGGATCTGCATTAATCCTATAGAAATATTCTACTGAGGATAAATTTCTTGCATATAGAGAGCAAGATTGGGACATGGCCATCCTAAGATATATCCTTATGAGCCTCTTTGATGTGGAACAGTAAGAACCATTTTCTCGCTGCTGCTGATATTCTCCACCCTACCTCCACCTCACGCATCACTTCCTACATGCATGCTGGGCTTCCAAAAGTGCTATCAGCCATTTCTGTCTCATTAAATCCTCTCCATCAGGAAAGGAAAATGACCAATATAATACTCTCAACTCTTACAAGTAGCAAAGAAAATAATTAACAGAAAAGGTTAAGTGAGTTGTGTGGCATTGTAGAACTTCTTGGTGGTAAAGAGAAAGACTCAAAATCCCTGAAATTCTTATTCCATACATTTCAACTAGACCAGCTAGTGATTTCCCAACTGTAGTTTTTCATTATCCACTTTCCCAATGTTTCTTCTTGTAGCTGTGTAAAACATTGCTTTTGTTTGTTTAAAGCTTTTGTTTATATCTATCACTTTAAAAACTTAAATATTTTGATTTAAAAGGAAATGGTAGTGCTTGCTTCGGCAGCACATATACTAAAAATTGGAAATGGTAGTTCATTGCCATTAATGGAACACTAATATCACATGCCATAAATGGAAGGTCTCCTTGAAATAAGTGGACAAAACACTGGATTATTAAATTCTGAGCTATAAAATGATAAAGACCAATGAAGAGCCACAAGTAAGCAGAAGCAGAAACTGAGAAGAAGACATATATATTACACATTATATTCATTCATAAGTAAGTGGAAATTCAAATGAATTGATAATATGTTCAGCAGTTGGGATATAATCCCAGGAGAGGCAGAAATATAATTTGATAGGAACTGAGTCACCTCAATGGCAGAGTGTATGACAGCTTAAAACAAGTCATCAAATCTCTCTGGATCTGGAAGTCACATCTGATGCTCAAGTGACAGTTCAATCTCCATGAGGTCTTGCTATGGTGAGCTGTCTGGGATCCAAAGAAATGCTTTAGCTTTTGATTTTCTGCTTGCATGCTCATAGGAAAGAAACCATCACTGGTGACAATTTTTTTTTGGTACCAGGGATTGAACTCGGGACCTTGTGCTTGTGAGGCAGGCGGAGGAACCACTGAGCTAAATCTCCAGCCCACTGGAGACAATTTTAATGAGTCTCTTCTGAAAATGAACTGAAGACAATAGTAACAAGGTCTGTTCCTTAGTGGTCATTAGGAGCTAGGAAGGGTAGTGGGGAGAAGGGATAGTAGGAGATTGGACACCAAAATACAACTAAATGGGAGAAATAGGTTCTAGTGTACTCTAGCAGAGCAGGTCAACTATGATTTACAGCAATTTATTATGTATATTTTTTCTTAGTTCAAGTTTGCAGTACATAATTCTTATGTCCTTTGTGTGGAGTTGGTGCATGTACATAAACATCTTAATTTCTTTTTTCATCCCCTGTTCCACCCCTCCCTTCCTTCTTCCTCCACCTCTTGATCCCCTTCCCATTTGAGAAAGATCTATCTCCCTATTTTCTATTATCTGTCTTTTATTTTGCCCTTTATTTATAATTTAGGCTTCTCATATAAGAGAAAACATGTTATACTCAAGCTTGTTTATCTGATTTATTTCACTTAATTTTATATTCTCAAACTGTATTCATTTACATATGAATGCCTCGAGTTTATCTTTCTTTATGTTAGCATAATACTCCATTTTGTATAAATACCATATTTTCTTTATCCCTTCATCTGTTGATATAGGATGCTTCCAATATTTAGCTGTTATGAATTGTGCTGCTATAAATATAGGTATGCATGTATCCCTATCATTTGATCCCTTCAACTCTTTTGGGGAGATCCTAGAAGGAGAATAGCTGAGTCAAATGGAATTTCTAGTTTTAGTTTTTTGAGGATTCTCCATACTGATTTTTATAGTGGTTGTTGAAAGGTTCCCATCACAAAGAAATGATAAAGGTGTTAGGAGATGGAAATGCTAATTATCCTGATTTGATCAATACACATTATATACTTGTCTTGAATTATCATTCTGTATCCCATAAATACGGACAATTATTATGCATCAGTTTTTTAAAAAAGGATATTGTTTTTCCTAAATTAAGTAAAAGTTTAATGAATTTGTAGTTAAAACATGAAGGATTTATTTTTTAACCTGAAACATTGACTTTAAAGTTTGACAGAGAGTAAGAGACAAGCCTGACCAAAAAAGTCAAAAAGATGAATAATGGGGCACAGATGTTGCCAAATTTTAAGGGCTTTATAGAAATATAATATAAATATTATGGAACCAGTACCAGAACTGACAGGCTAGGGGAAAAAATAGTGAGGCCAGAACTTAGAATAGGATATGGACATTAGGATATTTAACTAGTCCTGAAAAAAGTCTAAATCAAACTATATAGCAAATAAACTCCTGATTGATAAGAGTTTCATATAAAATGAAATTGCCAAAGATGAAAGTCAAAATATAACAGAATCTGATCTAGGCATGGTGGAACTGTCTTTGTATCCTTTGTATATAGAATCAGCTTTATGGGTTTATAATCAGTGAAGTTCCAAAGGCCCCACATTCATCTGAATGGTCTATAGTTGCCATCTTGAAAATCTCAGTGATTGTGTAATGAGGATCCCTACCTTGGTTTGAAAGTGTCTCCTAAAAGTTTATATTTTGAAAACTTAATCCTCAAATTCATATATTAATAGCATTTGAAGGTGTGGGGTTCTGAGAAGAAATTAGGATTAGATGAGGTCATGAGCATGGCACTCCCATGATGGCATTAGTGGCTTTATCGAAGAGGAAGAGAAGCCAGGCAAGGTGTTGTAAACCTATAATCCCAATATTGGGGGGCTGAGCAGGGAGACCACAAGTCTGAGGCCAGCCTGAGCTACATAGCAAGACCCTGTCTCAACAAAACAAAACCAAAGAGAGGAAGAGGGACTGAGCTAGCACCCTTATTCTGTCTCACCATGTGATGCCCTTCCTCATGCTGTGGTACAGCACGAACACCCTCACCAGATGCCAGAAAGATGCTGGCTCCATACCCTTGGGCTTTTCTACCTTGGAACTGTGAACCAAATAAACTTCTATTCTTTATAAAATACTCAGTCATGAATATTTTGTCACAGTAACAGAAAATTGACTAAGACAACTCTACATTTTTATTTTGCATTGGATCCTGAAAATTATAGTTGGCCCTGCCTCTTTATAAAGCTAGAAACCACTGGTCATCGTGGCACAGGCCTAATCCTGGCACTTGGGAGGTGGAGGCAGGATCACTGTGAGGCTGAGGCTAGCCTGGGATGTGTATCAAGACCCTGATTCAAAACCCAATATAAATACATACATAAAAAAAGAAACCTAGAAACCTTAAGGCCAAAGATTGCTGTATAAAAATTAAGCACTTCTCTATGTCTGGAACATGAAGTATAATATTAAAATGTTAACAGCAAATATTTACAATGTACATGGCAAAGATAAAATGTGTGAAGAGTTTTTTCCAAATTATTGAGAAAAAGACAGACACTCTAAGGAAAAAGAATGATCCAATGCTAATGAGAAGAAAAAATTCACGTACACAAAGCAAATATAAAAAGTTCCACGAGTATATGATTATTATAGCAACTTATAATGAACAGTGTTTTGAATATAATGAGAATTAAAAGGGCACATTTAAGATCTTATCTAAATTAGTATAACTTTTCTGGGGAAAATATAGTTTTCCCCAGATTATTAAGAAAAATTCGAACACACTAAGGGAGCAAAATGGTCAAAAGATCTGAGAAGAAAATTCACATTCTATATCCAGTTGACCTTTGCCTTCTGTGGTTGTGTCTCACCCCTTGTTCCTCAGCGTATAGCCCTTTCTGCTAATTTGCATCTGGTCTGTAAGTTCTGCATTAATTTCCCAGGGGTGCTATAATGGAGAACAAACTAGGTGGCTTAAAAATAGCAGGCATGTATTATCTCATTTCTCTGGGGGCCATACATCTGAAATCAAGGTGTTGGAAGGGCCAACCTCCCTCTGAAATCCTGAGTGAGGGATCTGCTCTATGGAGCTGCCACATTCTGGTGGTCCCAGTGATTTGTTGTCTTGGTGGATGCATTGCTCCACTCTTCCACAGAGGAGTTCCCCTGAATCAATTCCCATCACCTTCCCTCTGTGCATATATGTGTTGGGTACAGATCTCTCCTTTCTATGAGGACACCAGTCAAATGGATTGACTCACCCTAAAGACCTCATTTTCAACTTAGATTATTCTGTTCCAGACCTTATCTCCAAATAAGAGTATAGTGTGAAGTACTGGAGATTAAAACTACAATGTATCATTCTGGGGAGACATAATTCAACCCACACTATGACCCAGTATGGACTCTCTCACCTATAATCTGTTTGATCCCTTAGTGATCTTTCTCTGAATCTGAATTCCTTCTCCTGTGTCCAGAGTCAGGAGGAAAAGTTTCACATTTTAGACAGAAGGGTTCTCTAGTTGTATGGAAAACTGCTTGGACTACCCTCTTTCAGTCCCCAATTCCTCAAGGCATTTTCTTTATCTTTTCTGAAACTGACTTATTCACTTCTACAAGGAGCTCCTGGGTTCCTTCCAGTGATTCTAGCCAAGCCAGCTCAGCATCTCTGAAGTCCTGAGGAACTTCAATCACCATGAAGTTATTTGACCAGTGAGTGACTGGGATGGTGTATGGTAGAGTGCAGGAGGATCCCTGTGCCTGAAGTGTGGTGTGGGGCTGGGTTGGAGGCATGGGTAAGAGGCAGGAGTTCATCATCTGCTCACTGCCCAGAGGCCTCTCTGTATTATCAATGTTTTTTTTTCCAATTGACCATAACATCCTGCTGCTGTTTTCTTGGGCTCTTTGTGCCTCAATACTGGAACTTTTTAACCTTATGAAATAAAGTTAAAATGAATAAATGTAGTAGAAGGTCTGAGGCACCAAAGACCCTGAAGGCTCAGGTGAGGTCTCCTTGAAGGAAATTTACAGGTAGACAGGCTGGTCTGTGGTCAAGGTGGGATAAGGGGCTGGTGTTATTGGAGGAGGGGGATGCCTTAATGTGAGTGAATATTCTTGTAAAGAAGAGTGGATAGGAGGGCTGCCTAAATGAGGAGAGATCAGAATTCTCAGCTCAGAATTCTCAGAGCTTTAAGTTCTTCTGAAGCTCTCCTTGATCTGTTTGTTTTCCTGCTGGCATGACTGGTTCTATTTTCTGCCCATCCTCTTCTCCTTTACTCTTAGGACCATGGGAAGAATCCACATCTCTTTCCCTTGAGTTCAACATATACAATAATATCAGTAACTATAAAAATGGCAATTCATGTTTGCATGGTTTCTTGAGGTTTACATAATTCATTTATTTACACAATCTTATTTTATAATTAGACAAGGCAGATATGTTACAATAAGATCGTTATGGAAGAACTGGGTCCAAGAGAACATAAGCAACACCTCAAGTCATAAAATCAATAGGATAAAAGACAACAGATTCCTCCTGGAGGATATGAAGGCCTCACCACAGAGAGGGCTGGATGGACAGGCAGTGGACCTGCCAGCCCTGTTCAGAGTTTTCAGGAGAGTAGTGCTCTTGTGTGTGTTCTGGAGACTTCTGTCTTCCTCATGCCAATATATGCTCTTTTGATGGAAAATAACTAAAGGAAAATTTGCTTAAACATTTCCTAAGTATCAGAATTCTGATGGAGATATAGTCTGAAAAATGTGTAGTTAGGTGACTTTACCATTGTAAGAACATCATAGAGTGTACTCACACAATCTAAGATGGTTGTGATATCATTAGGTATTGTAATCTACATGGTTGCATATAGGACCCACCCCTGGACAAAACTTCATTATGCAACACATGACTCTTCTCTCTTGGGGACACTGGTCCCTAAGGTTAATGGTGGACATCAAAGAGGAACAAGATGCAGACTCCTCTTCCAGGGAACACATTGGACTAGAAATGAAGGGCCAGGTAGGGGAAGGATTTGTTTTCTTAACAGCTAAATGTGCACAGAGAACACATATCTCTGAAACTGATGGAGAGGACATATTGCAGAGGGTGTGTCCAGACTAAGCAGATTGTCTGATGGCTCCTACCACATGAGAACTTGGTAGCATGTGATCTGATAATAAAGAGAATTATTTGAATCTATATTCATCACACACAGGTTCTGTACAGTGTGTGTGTGTGTGTGTGTGTGTGTGTGTGTGTGTGTGTGTGCAGGGTCCTCTGATTACCTTTAGTTCCATTTCTCTATTCTTGGTTAGAGGTGTTGATCCTATTATCTGTGCTTTGCAGATTCCCATGTCAGCCAGCTTCTGAACAGTATCTCTCAGTCACAGCCTCCAGTGAAAGAATAAAGGGTGTAGAGAGAAGAGCTGTTTTTATTGGTTGGTTTTCCACTACTATAGTGAGATACATGAGGCAGCTACTTTATAAACAAAAGAGGCTTCTTTCGACACACAGCTTTAGTCCACAGTTAGGGGCTGCATATGGTGCTGTCTTCTCACTTGGTGGTGGAATCCCAAGGTGGTGCTGGGTGTCACATGGCAAGATTTAGGGGGTGTGCATGTATATCTTTGTCTCTCTTCCTCTTTTTACTCTTTTTTTTTTTTTTTTTAGTACCGAGGATCAAACTCGGATCCTTCTGCTTACAAGGCAGGCGGCGGAACCACTGAGCTAAATCCCTGGCCCCTCTCTTCCTCTTTTTATAAAACTTCAACTGTGGGGTTCCATCCTAATGAGTTTATCCAATCCTAATCATCTCCCAAAGGCCACATCTCTCAATACTCTCATTAGATTAACACTCCTAATACTTCACATTGCAGATGAAATTTCAACACGAGCCCTCGAGGGACACACTCAAACCATGTCCAGTCCACAGCCTTGGGTATTTCTCCCCTTTCTTCTCTTTCTGGAGGGTCCTTCAGCAGCAACTGTCCTCCCCCATGGCCCCAGCTGCCATCACACAGGCCCACCCTGCTTTGAGCTACTGTGGGTGGTCCTAGACCAATGATGACAAGCCTTTGAGAACTTCAATGTTACAAACAGCCTGCTGCAGCATCTGTGCCATAGGTTTGCCATGACTATCTCAGACCCTGCACCTCTGTGATTCTGCCTTCTCCTCTGTCCTCCAGCTGGAGGCAGTAGGCTTTTCCTCCCTTTGCTAATCTGGGGTTGCATCAATATATCCTGCTTGGCTTCTCACATCATCTGTTACCTGAGAAAACATTAGCCTGCATTAAGTATCCTCTGTTTTATGTTTTCAAGTGGTTTTGCTTCCTCATTAGTTCTGGATTGATAAAGCCACCTGATAAGAAAGAGCCAAAACTCTTGGTCACAGCTTTGGGAGGTGCCACAGCAGAATCCCCTCTCCAGAGCCCTGTGCCCTCTGTACAGCCACAAGCCTCAGGCTCTTGTAAGACTTTTCTTGGATGGAAGGGTTGGAAAATTGGGCTGTGTGATTTGTTGGACACATGTTTATACGGAGGGCCTGTGCAGTGCTACAGATTTCATGACTCCAAGATGTTCACTGACTTCCAAGTTTTATATATTTGAATGTTTAAAAAATAAATTTGGCTCAAAGATGAAAGGGCTGGAAATAATTTCCATGTCCTCATTTGTGTGCTTCAGATATTGCTACTGACATTTTATAAATATTTTAAACCTTTCTTCACCTTATATATGTCAAGATAAAAAAAATGACATTTTAGATAAGTGCTGAGGTTGTGGGTAGCAGTTTGTTCTTGATTGGGTATGGATGACCCATGAAAATGTAAAGTGATGGCTGCTGGACACTCTGTATGGCAATGTTTTCCAAAGCATGAAGCAAAGACTCATGGAGTGTTTGTTAGTGGTCACAGGATTAGTGTCATGAAGATTTTTTTATACTCCAAAATCTGCCTGTTGCACATCCTTCCTTCTCTACTGCTTCTAATCCTGTGATTTACATCCACCTCCAGCACAAACTCCCTCAACTCTGATTCTTTATTCAGTGTAGTCTTCCTTCTCTCTCCCTCTTTTGAGGCCCTTCCACTTTCATTCTACTGTGGAAGAACATCAGGGATTTAGAACCTTTTTTGTTTTTAAGTAATGAGCCATTTTGGGAAAAGCTATGAAATTGAGGACCTTTTGTAGGGGGATCTACACTAAACATCATACATAATTCAACAAGTTAATATTACTAAAGACCATATGTGGATCATAGTTGAAGAGATCCTGCTGTATTCTGCACCTTCTATACTGGGGAGCCTTTTATCTCTTAGCCTTAATGAATTGCTTCATTGTGGCATGTACCATTCCCTACACAGGTTTCTCGTCTGAGTTGAATTTTTTTAAATTTTCACTTCTAATTTAATTCCATGTAGTTGGAGAATGTAGTTTGTAGGATATCAGTTCTTTTACATTTACTGAAACTTGTTTTAGGGCTTAGTATATGGTCTATCCTGGAGAATGTTCCAGAATACTGTGTAAGACTGTTTTTCAGATGTCTCTTGCATCTAGTTGGTTTATGGTATTAAAATAGTCTATACTCTTACCTTTCATCTATTTTTTCTACCCATTATTGAAAATAAGCCTTTGAAGTCTTCAACTATTATTGTCAAATTGTATTTTCCTGAAATTCTGTCAGTTTGTTGCTTCATGTATTTGGAGTTTCTGTTTTCAGATGCATATATGCTTATAATTCTTGTATCTTCCTGATGGATTAACATTTTTATCATAAAAATCCCTCTTTATACTAACAGTATAGTCACTCTTTCTCTCTTATAGCCACTCTGATTCTCTTATAGAGTTTACTATATGAAACTTATTTGCAATTTCTAGTTCTTTTCATTTTTTTCCCTAGGAATTCATTGAATTGCTCATTTCATTACATTTGATTTCTTCCCTACCTGGGGTAGAAGGACACTATCTTCTTAAAATTTGCTCCTAACATTTTCAAAACAATGTTCTACCATAGCCTTGCAAGCTCTTGGTTCTTTGGAAATCCCTCATGCATTCAAATGACCATCTCATTATCTTTGGTGGCCCTAAATCAGAATAACTTTCCTCAATGAGCTCATTCCTGGTCCAGCCTTCTTTTGTGCCATTTTCTTGGTAATGTCTGATAACAAAATGACCAGTATTCTAGATCTCTAGACTAGCAATTCCTCACTTTCTTCATTTTCCACTCACTATGTCCACTCTAGTAGCCATATTTAAATCTCAACATTTCTGATTGTGCTTTCTCAATAAAAATGCAGACTCTGGACATGACTTTTCTGACCACAACAGCCTTTTCTGGCCTCTTATTGAAGCCTGTTGATCCTGCTCTTTCTGTTTATTGCATTTTTTTCACTAAATCATGCCTGGTTGCCCAACACACCTTCTCTGGATTTACATCTTTTCTTTCCATGATAAATTCTCTTCCTGTTAGTACATTGAATATTTTTCTTTTATTTAAATATTTTTTCTTCTTTACTTGCTCCTAAATTTTAGCCTCTATTGCTCACTTGCTGCAATCTCTATAATGCATATCTGTTGGTTTTGATGGTTGTTATGGCTTGTATCTAGATGTTCCCCTACAGCCTCATGTGGTCATAGGTGTTTTTGGAGGTGGCTGGATCTAGGATGTGTGATGCTGGGATTAAGGGTGCATGATTACTAAATTAGTCTACTGATTGGTTTAGCATATTTTTGGGTGTGGAAAATGGAAAGGCCTACCCTGGGTGTGGATGGTACAACTCAAAAGACAGGTAGCCTGGAAAGGATAAAAGGGAGAGGCAGGCTGCTGTTTGCTGCTTCTGTTCTTGTGCCTGTTGCTTCCTGCCTGCCATGCCATAAACTGTTTCTCCTTTGTGTTGCCCCTTTGCCATGCCACCCTGCCTTGGAGCCAGTTGACTCTGAACTGAAACCTCTACAAAATCTGAGCTGAAATAAACCTTTCCTCCTTTAACTTTGGGTGTCAGGTATTTCAACATGTGTTCATTCTGTTTTTCTTTGGGTAAGTCTTAGGCCACTTTGTGTTGCTGTGGAGTTGACTCCACATCAGCTTTCCTGTAGACATTGTATTTACAGATACCAGCTATCTTTTGGGTAACTGTCTCTCAAAGGTTTATGTGTTAAGGTTTTGTTTCCAGGGTGAGGCTACTGAGAGGTGGTGAAATCTTTAGTAGGTATGGCCTAGTGGGAAATCCTTAGGTATTTAGGAGTGTCCCCTTGAAAAGAGTTATGGGACACTTTCCTTTTGCTTGCTGGCTCATGATAAAGTGAGCAACTTTGCTGTGCTGCATACTCTGGCTGTGATGTGCTCCCTTGTTATGGGTGCTGTTGACCATGCACTGAAACTTCCAAAACTATGAGCCAAAATAAATCTTTCTCTTTGTAAGTTAATTATCTCAGATATTTTGCTATAGTGATAGAAAGTTGACTAACACAAAAAAACAAAGAGAATATCATAGTTTCCTGCCCATTTTTGGTTCAGGGCTAGGTACAACCAAATCAGTGACAATGAGGTGCAATGACTTTACTAGGACTGGTTTGCAAAGGGGCACAAAGTCTGTAGAGAAAATGCTGTCTAGGCCCCCCAAATAGAATGTGCATAAGGCCTAGTTAAGGGGGAAAGAAATATTGAGTCTGTGGCATTGTTTGACACTTCAGTAAGTGATGCGTGAAACTAGAGGAGCTCCTGGACATTTCTAATACAAGACCAACAAATTCCCTTTTTGTTGCTTTTACATTCCTAGTTTGAGTTGGATTTCTGATTTTTGTCACCAAATGAATTTCAACTCATAGATATCTTTTTCTTACATCTGGATATTTTATCCTACAACACAAGATATCTGGATGAAATAAAAACTTTGGATACAGTGATTCCAATTCCTCAGATAACCTCTGTCCTTCACAGAGATAAAAATAGAGATATAGGCAAAGGGCATGGTTAAGTAATTCACAAAAGAAATGATGTAAATAGTGTATACACAAAAGAAAAGTTTAACTTCATTGTGAGTCAGGAAATGGAAATTAAGCCAAAAGACACCATATTCTTGCACATAAAATTGGCAAAGTCTTGACCAAAAATATTAATTTTCAGCACTGTTGCTAGAACTTACATATTCTTACTAATTTCTGATGGTGCTGTATATTACTACAACTTTTTCCTGCATGTAATTTAGTAATAAAAATTCAAAGCCTGGGGGTTTCGCATAGTCTTCAATCCATGTATTTCCCTTATAAAACTAATTAAGTATACTCACAGAGATTAAATTACATGGCTATCTTTTGCAGCACCATATAGAAAAGCAAACATTTTGAATGAATAAAAATATCCAAATGATGGAAGATTTTTACCTAGTAATTCAGTAGTGTCTTTGTATCAATATTTAAATTGATTATGAATTTTTTTTTGATACAGAGTCTCGCTATGTAGATCAGGCTGGCCTGGAACTCACATTGATCCTCCTGCCTCAGCTTGCTGAGTGGAGAAATATTATCTTTTACTAAAGTAGTTCTCTAGGACCAATTTAAAAGTATTATTTTAATTTTATCAAACAACTGTTGAGTGCCCATTATTGAAAATGAATTCTAGCAGACCTGAATGCCATGAAATACAATTCCTAGTCTCGTGAAACTCCCAGTCCAGAGGAAGAATACAACCACTGATGAAAGATATAAAAAATATTAAATGGCATCATCATTAATAATAGGTAGAAAATCACAGGGGAGGATGGAATTTATTCTAATAGATGAATTCCAGAAAGCTTTATGGAGGGAATGACATTGGAATTTAGCTTTAGAATGGACAGAACCCTGAGAGACCACAAGGCTGGTGGTCACTGCATGCTGATTATATTTCACAGTAAAGACTCAGAAGAGGAGAACATGTGATGAGAAGTTCCTAATCCTGGCTGCAACCACCCTGTGGGCCTGGCGGTCTGCCTACTACCCTGGGAGCCCCCTGCTCTCCAGACAGCACTGGCCTGAAAAACTTGCCTGAGGTTCTAAGTGTGGTTGCTCTGTGCAATCATTCCTGGGAGTTGTTTGTGGTCTGAGTGTGTTTTCCATCAGATTTATCTTTGCAAAGAGTCAAGGACTAGGGAGGTGGAATAGAAAACTGGGAAATTCTCAAGTTTTTTCAAAACAAAGCTTCATAAGATCTCTAGGATGATTATATTTAACCCTGCTGAGGTTGCTGGTCAGGTGTTATCCTGTACCAATACATGAGAAGAGTTTTTGTATCTCAGATCAGCCTTGACCTCCAAAGAGTGAAGTCATGGCTTTTCCTACAAACCCATATGCATGCCATGAACTTTCTTGAACCTTAGAAAAGGTTGATCGTGGCCACATAGAAAAATTGGTAGAAGTATTAGTGAATTATAGTTCTAACATTGTCTTATATTTTAGATTAAGAACCATGACTCTGAGATCATTGGACCATGTTAAATGTCAGATTGATTATGGGCTTGCAAGGCCTGGATAGGAGCATAGTGACTCAGCAAAATGCAGGTGAAGAAAATAAAAAGAGAAATGACTCAGCAATTCCACCCACAAAGTATTCAAGAGACACTTAAAGTTTCCAGTGCACCACAGAGCCTGTTTGTGGTCCCGATCTTAACAGTTTTAGTGCAATAAAATTGCAATAGAAGATCAAAACAGGACACAGGGGGATGCAGGCACCTAACAAGGTACCTTCACAAAGTTGACCTCCTCAAAGCCAGTAACTTATCATAATCTAGATTCTTGTCTTTGTATGCTTAATGATTTTTCTTAGGTGTGACTCAAAATAAACAAACATTTTGAGATCAATAGGTAAAACTAGAATGGTATTGATATATTTCAAGGAAAGACAAAATAGCAAGGTCATTCTTTTTTTTGGTGGTGATGGGGGGGGGACCAGGAATTGAACTCAGGACCTTGCATCTGTGAGGCAGGTAGCAGAAGTGTTGTGCCCAGATTGCGAAGTCCCCAAAGACCACCAAGGAGCCGATTCTGATGCAAACGCACGAGGGTCATTTATTCAAGCTCGAGCAGGGACTCTCAACTGTCGCTGATGCAGCGGGTCAGTATTGAGAGCCCTGAATTTCAAATTAGCAGGGTTTTTATAGAGGTTACAGCAAGGTTTGGAGATTTTTCACTTAGCAGTTACATGATTGGTTAACATTTAGCAAGCATGAAGTGTACATTTCTGATTGGCTAGGTTCATTGGGGGGTTGAGGGGTGGTTACATGTAGGCTTTATGAGGGAAATGAGGGACAAAGGTTAGTGGTCGACTGTCATGTACTGATGGTCAGCAGACACACTGACTAATAGTCATGACCATTACGTACTGACAGTCAGCACATCTACAGATTGTTCTATGGATAGGGGGCCCAGAACCCCAGAACGTTCTTTTCCTAGGTAAACAGATGGTTGAGTAATTAACTTAGGAACTTTGCTTCAGTACAGATTGTGTCTTTTGTCCCAGAGCATGCACATTTTAACCATTAATTTGTGAGAGACTAGGGGAGTGGTGCATTTTAGCAAAATGGAGTCACTTTGGTCTCACATTCCCCCCTTCTCATGATGCTATAGAGGACCAATCATGGGCCTCTGGGGGTTAATTCTATTAGGTCTGTAGAAACTGGCTAGTATTGGGACCTGAGTACCATTAGCTGTACAGTGTTAATGCGTTCTCTAATGAATGAAACTAATCTATTGAGTATACAAGGCCCAAGGGTTAACAGTAGTAACAGAATAAGCAAGAGGCCCAGTAGGGTAGAGATTAGAGTAGTTAGCCATGGGGAGGAGTTAAACTAGGATTCGAACCAATTTTGAGTTTGTTCTCGCTCTTGCTTTCGTCTACCGATGCCCTCTCTAACTTTGGCCATAGATTCTTTGATCACTCCTGAGTGGTCTACATAAAAACAACATTCCTCACCTAAGGCAGCACAGAGCCCTCCCTGTTGTAGAAAGATTAAATCTAGCCCCCTTCGGTTTTGGAGGACCACTTCTGCCAGGGAGGTTAGTGATTCTTGTAGGTGGGAGATGGAGCTTTCTAGCCTCTCGATATCTACATCTATGGCTGCTCTCAA
>NW_004624877.1:225247-254234 GCF_000247695.1 Heterocephalus glaber
GGAGGAGGAGGAGGAGGAGGAGGAGGAGGAGGAGAAGGAAGAAAGAAGAAGGAAGAAAGAAGGAGGATGAAGAAGAAGGAGGAGGGGGAGGAGGAGGAATAGAAAAAAAGAGGAGGAAGAAGAAAACATTGATTTGGGTCAGCAGTCCTTACTACAGTAGCTCTGTTGGTGGGGTCATATTACATGGAGTCCCTGGATTGGACAGTATGATGGCAATATTTCTGTGTTTCTGCTACATGGAACAATGAGTGACGGTAGCAGATCACAGTAACTGCTTACTATAAGATGACTAGGACATCTGACAATGGCATGGTTAACTTATGCTCTCTTTATATGCAGAATTTTTGGGAAGCCACATTGTAGCCAATGGCTTCTGTGGGTGTGAGAAGTTTGTTGAAGATTTAATGAAAACAAGTGTATTTATTAATGACTCTTCCATGGTAGGTCACTTCTTGTTCCAAAGTCTATATAAACTGAGTCCCTGAGTCAGGGCACCCTTTCTTGTAGGTAAGATTAGGAGGGAGATTGGCAAATACTTCTACTATTTTATACCTATTTTCTATTCAGCTCAACAACTCAATCAGTCTCTAAGAGCTATGATCTGGGAGACTGTGTAAAACTCCGAGGGTTATGTTGATTTATTGCTCTATTTTTTATGGTTGACCTCACACACTAATCTATTAAGGAAGCCTTGCCCAACCCACACAAAGTCCACAGTTAGCAATTAAATTACAAAATACTTTATAATTTATAATGCATTTGCTTTTAAAAATGTTATTTGATCCTCACTACAAGGTTGGGAGGAAGATAAGACAGTTATGGCCTGTGTTTTACAGATAGCTCCAAGAAACATGACTTGTCCAAATTTGCACAGGAAATGCATGTCCTTGAGGTCTGTGCTTTTCATCTGTACCTTCAATCATTCCTTCTCTCTTGACTCCTCAACCTCAACATGAAGATATGCTTAAATCACCTTTGTCTTACTGAAGAGAAGCAAACGAGGCTCAATCTTGCACCCACTTCACTTTCTAATGGCCCTGTGATTTCTTGCCTTCTTATGATACCCAGGCTTCTTTATCCTGACATCTTTTATCTTCTGACTACTTAGGTGATGGTAATCTGTCCGCTGTTGCCATCACTTCCAGTGACTTTCTTTCCTCAACCAGTAAATCATTATTGACCACTTTGCATTTCCATTTGACTGTTAGATAAATGATGATGACCCAGTAAAATGCAGCCAGCCTGAATTTGGAATTTCCAGGCAGGACCTCCTAGCATAACTCCAAAGGGGAGTCCAAATCCAGATTATGGAGCTGGGTCTTCTCTAGGGTAGGAGGGTTAGTGGGATAGCCTTAGGTGGGGTTGATGTGAAGGAGGGCTTGAGATTGGGGGAGTGAGAATAGCTGAGTATGTGGCCACAGCAATGGGCACTGTGATCTAGCAGGTGGTGGCAGGTGTGTTGTGTGTTAGCAGATTAGGCATTGTTCCTGAGCTCAGGTAGACAGGTGGGGCCAGGAAGCAGGCTGCAGGACATAAGAACAGGCTGTGACTGTTTTTGGAGCTCAGAAACTCAGGCTGCTGGGTGGGCGGCAGACAGGGGTCAGACCTATCATTTGCTGAGTGTTAAAGATCATACAGAAGAACAAGGTAAGGGATTGGGAATGGAGGCATTTGTCTTTATGAAGCTGCATTGTTCCATAAGCCTGTCCTGTAGGAATTTTGACAAATTTTTCTTTACATCACTCCAAAAAATAAGGTAAAAATATATGATACATTCATATATTTCTGACAGGAGAGGACTTCTGTTTAGATCAATTGTTAAAGATAAATGAATCCTCACAGTTTTGCACACATAAAATTTGGCAGAAATATTGCACAGACATTTCAATTTCAAACATTATTTCTCTTCACTACTCACTTATTGCTAGTGTCAAATGTCATAGGATCCTACACCTTCCTATTATGATACTGACTGAGTAGGTAGGATGGCAGGCAGTAGTAGTCCTCAAAGCCATTCTCACACCAAGATGGAAAGTAATAATTTAATTGTCCCTAGAAGTCATTGTGGATCATATAAATGTATTCCACTTAATAAAAACCAAATGTGTCCCAACTGAACTTTTAGTCCAATTCTAAAAATGCCACCAAGTGCCACCCAATTCCAGGGTATGATAGTGAAGAAAACACAGTATAGCAGACTTGAGTTTACATTTTTATAAAACAGGCAGTCTGTGTATGCACAATACTCAGTGCCCCGTAGGACAGTGGAAGGTGCCTCTGTAGGTGATGACCCTGAACTTGTCCTTCATAAGTTTACCAGTGAATCTACTCTGATTTGGTTCAATGTCACCCAGAACTAATGGAAAAAAGCAGAACTGATTTCTGCCCTAAATTCATCAAGCAGAATGGACTAAGAGTTGATTTAGTATCTAACAGAATATTCTCCTTAAGATTGAAAGCCAAAAACACAAAATAGTCTTTTGTTGCTAAGGCCCCATGCCAGTACTGGGCCTGTCTACCTTGGATCCATCCCTGGTCCTGGCCTCCTCCACTCCCCATCACAGAGTGGCTGACCCTCCCCTGCCTCTCACTGTCACTGGGTGGGCCTTCTGTGGTCCAGGGGCCTTCAGTGCCCCACTTTCTCCCGTGTCCTTGCAGCTAGGACCTGGCCTGGCCTCCTACTGTTGCTAATCCAGGATTACTTCACCTCTATCACCTTGCAGGAGACTGTAGCAAACTTCCTCTCCTAATTTACTTGGAGTGGATTTTGCTTTCCTGATTAGATCATGACTGAGGATGCCCTGTTTCCTAAGACACAAAGGAACTTGAATTTGGGCTATAACCAGATTACTCTGAGCTGCATGGTTACAACAAAAACAATTATTTACATGCCACAAAGAATGTGAAAGGAATGAGGGTATAAATGCTCAGTACTTCTCCCAGGAGGCTGGAAAATTCTATAAAGCACAATTTGCTATGAAGAGTGACACCCCTAAAGGGAAAGTCAATATGAATATTATATAATAAAACATATTATAAAAATATAAAATAATATATATTGAAAATATATGATATGAGTAATATATATGGTTATATTTGTATAAACTATAAGGAAAAGAAATACTAAATATTCTGTTTATTTTCTTTAAAACTTTAGTAGGAAACATAATCCTCTGATTAATATAACAAATAAAATGTATGGTTATGAGATGATGCAACAGGAAGTAACAGAGCAGCAAGAGAAGGAAAAAAGGAAAGACAAGTACACAATATGATAAAGGGGACATGATATGATATAGGGGATATGATAAAGGGGAATAAGCTACAGGAGGGAGGAAACTAAAATATATTGTGCTTACAATATGAAAATCTAGCTTTTCCATATTAAAATATACCTATGTCAACCCAAATTGAGGTTGCAGATAAAGCCATGGATGCCATTTTACATATGGTCAAATGTCTGAATTATAGTCAAATGGCATTTTGGACAAATTCTTCTAAGTGTTTAATGAATAAAATTTCACATTCACGCCTTGATTCCAAATTTTATAAACATGGGAAAATTTCCAATAAAACATTAATCCTAACAACAAAGTTGGAAAAATAAGTACAGTAACCAATAGCTATCCATTTATATATCATACTTTTAAAACCAAAATTAAGTAAGTATTAAATATTAGAAAGAAGTTGTTTTGTTACTGCTTTGAAGGTAGAGCCAATTTACCGGAAATCCAAGCAAATCAATGAAAAACGATTACATTTGTTGAAGAGTTCAATAAAGTGGTAAGCTACAGAGTAACTGTAAAAAAATTCAATAGCTTTCCTACATCCAACAGTAAATGTTAGGTAATAATCTTATTCCAAATAACAGAGGAAATAAAAACATCTAAAATTAAATTTAAGGAAGAAATCTCTAGGATATACAAAAATGTAACCACATGCAGTTAAACAGCATAAATGATTTCATAACCTTTAGGGCTATCACATTTGTGGATGGAAGTGTACACGGACAATTTACCTTAAATTAAATTAGTATGTTCAATATAATTTAAAGAAATATTCTAATAATATTTATAGAGATTAAAGTACATCCAAGTATTTGGGAAAAAATCTAATGAGTGAAACTTCATGATGAGAAATTAAAATAGGTTACAGATCTAGAGTAAGTAAATAAAAATGGGACTAACATGAGGTTAGTTGAGAGAGGAAAAAAACTTAGTATGTGACTGCATAATTAACTTCATGGATTATCTAATAATGGTAATGGAGCAAGCATTTGAAAAATAATCCACTCAGTATTTCATATCTTAAAGCAAAGTAAGTTTAAGATAGCTTTGAGATTTTAGTATCAATAATTTTCAGGATTTATCTTAAATGAAAAATCAGAGATATAAACTGAAATTTACTTGGCATGATGATCCACGAAGCATTTTCGTAGTAGTAGAAAATGAGAAACTAAATGTTCAGCTTTAGGGTATGGATTAAGAAATTGCAGTCAACAGGATAGAATGCCAGCCATGGCATTTTATTTAATAGAGCCATTAAAAATGTTAGATTTATTTATATGGGAAATTTTAGCTTTATACTGTTAACTAAAAAAGAATTATTTAAACACTATGCACACCTTGTGTCATTTAGGAATATGTATGAAAAATACTGCAAAGACGTATACCACAGGGTTTATATCCCCCCTCCCAAGTTTAGTATCCCATCTCTTCCTGCTCCTCTGACCCACATTTCTGTCAAGTTCATACAGATAGCAGATACCTGGAAGTCAGTGATTCCTTTGGCATTTGATAATCATTCTGTATTTTTAAGCAGAAGTAATTTCAAAATGCAGATGCAGCACCTAGGTTACTTACAGGAAGGTTTGTTGTGTTGAGAGCATTCAGAAAAAGTTAAATTTCAGTGAAATCAGTCAAGTTATGAGAGCATTGGGGTTTTTTTTTAATCATTCAGAGTAAAGATGCCCAATGGAAAGTGACTGGATAGAGTTACACCACCACCAGCTCTTATGGGTACTTGGACCAGGGCTGCTCACCCTTAAATGCACACAAACCACCTGGGACTGTCATTGAAAGATGCTAATTTGTGAGATCTAGAGCCTAGCCCAAGAGTCTGCATTTCTACCAACTCCCAAGGGATGCAGGTCCACACCGAGCAGTGAGAGCTCAGCCAATTCTGATGTCTCTTTTCAGTTTGGTTCTAAATAATTTTCATTTTTTGCCAGGACCCTACAAAGAGCAATGATCTTTCTTTGTTCATTTCCTTTCTTTTGGGGTCTGACTTGTTTGTTCCACATTCTTAGGAATGAATGTTCTACCTGGGATTTGAGTCAAATATGGGGTTAATGCTTCACAGATGCCAAGAGCAAATAGAGAATAAAAAATGCATGGAAAAAAGAATATTTTTTATCCTAGGCAAATACTTCAGTCAGATAAAACAGAAAATATCTTTATGAAACTATTAATAAATCCCTGAGACATCTCAAATTAAACAATGGCAAGAAATGTTATGTTTGTAGAAATACATAAAATTCATTTGAGGTCAGGACATTTTATGGTGTCAGCCAATAAAGCAGATGGGAGATTCCACTCATCTGAATGGGCCTGGGATAAAGCTGTCAGTCCCTGGAGCCAGGAGACTAAGACTTCTTTCTGGCCCAGGTAAGAGGGACAGTTGTGACAGTCATCCCTTGTGGTTGGGCTGCACAGTGGGATCTGGGGTCCAGGACATTTGGGAAACAGTGGCTGAGGTGTACTGTAGAATGGCTGGAGGGCTATGTGAGAGGCCCAGAGAACCGTGGATTAAAGGGACTCTGAGACCCATGGCCTTGGAGACTTGTATTAAGGTGATGCCAGCTGCCGTAATAAACAAACCTGGCCTTGTTCAACAGCTTAGAGACAGGAAAGGTTTGTTTTCACTTCCATAACAATTCAAGGTGGTTGTTCCTAATTGGCGGCCAGCTTTCTTCCATTTGATGATTCAGGGTTAAAGACTCATCTTATCTTTTCATCCCAATGCAGAGAGAGAGAGAGAGAGAGAGAGAGAGAGAGAGAGAGAGAGAATCTACTTCTTAAATATTCTTGGCCCACATGCAGTCCACTGAGTTTTCCTTTGCATTGGTGAGAATCCTGTCATGAAGCCACAGTAAGTGCAAGAGAGTAAGGGCTGGCTGTGTGCCAGGTAGAAGAGGCAGGAATCCATACTTCATGGGCATCTTTGCTGGAGTGGATCCTTAGTGGGCATGAAGAAGTACTAAGCTAAGACCCCCAACAATGAAACTCAGGCTTGAAACAGAAAAGATGTTTTAGAATATTACAAGTAGAAACATCCCAAGGTTTTTCTTGGAAAAAATGTTATGTATAGCAAATTGGATGTTTGGGGAAAAATATCAAAATAATACTAGAGCACATTTCCTCTGAGATACTTTGCCTGCAGGTAAGAAATTTGATTAGGTGGTCATTTTATTAGGGCTTCAGGCATTGAGGTATTGTACTTCATTTCTTTAAAAAAGAACCACTCAAAGATGTGAAAGCCACCATGTTACAGAGCTTCACATACAGTATGTTGTGGCTTACAAGATGTATCAGAGGAGGGACTGGAACCTGCCAGGATATCTGTCTTTAGCTCTTGGGCCCATGGTTGGGGCTTGGTGTGGTTGAAGTTCTTGCACCAATCACCTTTGTCGGTATAAATTCCATTTTCTTCAGCCCAACATATTGCTGTTGTTGTTTTTGCCTTGATATGAAAACATTTGGGAAGTATTTCTACAGTAGAGATATGCAGTGTTTTCTGAAAATATCATACATTTCTAGTTATGATTGATTTAATATAACATCATTTATTCTATTCTCAAGCTTTAACTTTTCTCATTCAACGAACATTTATTGAACACCTACTTTATGCCAAGCGTGGTTCTAGGCCCTTATTCCTGACTTTTGACCATCAATGTCCTGTTGGTATAAAAAGATTTTGCATGGTTTTGATTTTATTCTTATAGCCGCCTATATTTTTCTGACTTAGCTATAGCACTTTCCCATTATACTAACAAGTAAGAGCAGATATTAATTGGCACTCAATTATGCTCTAGTGTTCTTGAGATTGCTTGTGCATTTTTTTCCCAGAGGTCTACAAACAGGACACATGACAGTTGAGGAGATGAATCTCTATAACTAGGGGAAAAATATGAACCATAGTGACAATGTTTTTCCAATCAAAAAAAAATTTTTCCAAATAAGAACCAAGATGCATTATGTAAAGGTACAATTCCCAATGAGAAATGTAATTGTGTTGTATACCTACAATGTACCAATAAAAGAATTTAATAAAAAAAAACAAACAAAAATTTTTTTTTCCAACTCAAACAAAAGGAAAATCTCCATCTCTCAACAGGTAGATATTAAGTGAAAGGAACACACAGCTTCCAGGTTTTTATATTAAACAGTTTCTGTTTAATGTTTTCCTTATCAAGATTCTAATACTTCAGCAGACATGCTTGGCTGCAGTGAAGAGTCCCTCAGAACTGATATCCGAGGGCTCGCCTCTCTTCCAGAACCAGAGATGTTTAAACAACATTTAAACAAAACAAAACAAAACAAAAAACTTAACAAGGATTTTTAAACAGAGATTTATAGTAGTTTCATCACAAACTCATTCCTCTAGAACTCTGCCCCGGGTGGCCAGCCTCAGTTGCCAAAGTTTGTGTGGTTTGCTTTTAGGCCTGGCTTCTCTCTGGCCAGTCACTCAGAAGACGTCCCAACACCAGCCACTCAGCCCAGTGTCCCCTTTGGTACTGAAGTCATAATTGCAAATGTCAGAATGCTATTTAGAGCATTAATACCATTGTAGAGACACAGCTGCTGCTATTTAGGCTCTTTACAGATACTTTGAGGAGGAAATGGCTTCAGGGAAACCCTGAGTTAAAATATTTCAGTTCCACCACCCCAGGATCTGGAGTACCTTCTTCACCAATAGTGAAATTTGCTACTTAGGAGGAAAAAATATTGCACTTTAGTAAGAGGAAGCCTTGGTAGTACAAACTAACCCCATCTTATTATAACTTGAACTCTTTTAGTGTCAACTAATGGGGACCTAAAATCTTCCAACTTTAAGTCGGCCTCGGACCAACCAAACTCACTTCCTTTAATGCTGGTCCTGAGTGGCTTAGTTCTGTCTTTCTGGACAACACATTTACCCATCTTTTCCAGGTTTCAACGGTCTCTCTGTGGTAGTCTAAATATTGACATAATGTTTCTTTTCCTTCTTGACTAGCCTTCTTTATCAAGCCTTTCTCTTTCCAGGCTCTTGCTAAGGAGCTGGGCACATTCTCCCTGTGTCTGCTCCCTTTCCCGAGGGTTTTGGAGCTGACCTTTGAGAGCTCAGTTTTGTTTGGTGTCTCAGTGCCCTGCAATGTTGTAATTTACTGCATATCATGTAGCCCCTTTTATGATTTACTGTCAAGTCTCCCCTAATTCTTCTACCCGGCCCCTTTCCTTTCCCTGTGCTGCAACAACTGATCTGGAATTCTGCCTCTCCATCAAATAATATACCATTATTTTTATGGCTCAGATAAAAAAATTATACTAAAAAATTACAAATAAATTTGAAAAAAATTTAAATGGGAAATTAATTCCATTAAAAATAGACAGTTAGAAAAAGGGTTTCAACGTGGCCTTCAACAAATTACTATCTTCTTTTGATTTGATGGCTGCCTCTCTTGCAGAGGGAAGAAAGGGCATTGTAATTTGGCTACTTCTCTGTAAGTTCAAAACAGTGAGCCAAATGTAATTCAGTAGATTTGAAGCAGGTTTAACAAAGGATCCAATTCAATTATTTGTTTCACAATAAGCCATGTGCAGGATTAGGAAAACCCAGTAAACTAAATGTGGCTCAAGTTTCATTTCTTTCTGCTTAGAGTACCTATTAGACAATGTTTTGAGGGGATTTATATGAGGGACTCATATGCAAAAGAATTGAGAGACTCATACTGGACTCCATAATTGGAAAATTTGAAGAATGTATTTGCTGCTCTTCCTGCCTTGAAAGAGTTCCTAAACTCAGCAGGAAAGATGGGCATAGATGGAACCATACTGGGTCAATGCTAGATGGCAGCTTTGCAGAACGCCCATAGTCAATTTAACTAATGTAGTAGTCTTGAGCTGAGCTCCAAAGCTGTTTAGATAGGTAGTATTGCCAGAGTTAAGCCATTTTGGAAAAGAGGATCAAATATTGGAAATATAACTAGAGCACAGGTAGAAGCAGGTGAAAGCTTGGCTTCATTGGCGAATATAGTCAGCTGGGGTTGGGGGGATGCAGAGAGACAGGTAAGAAGAGCCAGATGAAGTAGGCCTTTACTAGCATGGTGAGTTTGTTGCTTGAATATTCAGAATTTTTAACAATTGTCTAATGTACAAAGGCTGATAAAAACATACAGTGTGTTTAAATAAATTTTTTTTATGGTAAAAGACATACTGCCATTAATTCCCCTCAAAAGACCGCCCTCATTTCAACTACACTTACCCCAACATTCTTGCTGCTTTCTAAAGCATTCTGGAAGTCTTCTTTTGTGAGTGCTTTCACAAGGTATGATTAAAAAAATTACAGCGAATGCTACAGTCACCAAGATGCTACTGCTGTCCAACAGAAAGGCAGGCTCATAAACACATTATGGTGTATCCTTATGTACTTTATTCACCAGATCTGGCACCATGCAATTTCTGGCTCTTTCCCAAAAGTCAAAGTGACCATGAAAGGTAAACATTTTGAATTCATTCAGAACACTGAAGCAGTCAGAATAGCACAACCAAAGGCATTCATGGAGAATGGCTTCAGAGAGTGGCAAAAATGATGGGATAAGTGTGTTTGAAGCAAGGTGGAATATTTTGAAGGTGATCAATGGCAAGGTGTCTTTTACTGTAATAAATTTAAAAAAATTTTAATCATTCACTGTAATTTTTGACCATGCCACATAATCTAGTTTCAAGATGAATGGCTAAGAGGAGAAAAATTTCACTTCCTGGAACTTTGTCTTAGTGAGGTATCGCTATGGTTTGAATATGGTTTCTCCTGACTAATACTCATGCTGAGGTTTAATTCCTCAATGTAGCACCACTGAATGTTGGGGTGTAGTGGCAGGTGTTTGGATCATGGGAACAGACCTGCCACAAATGGGTTTTTCTTTTGTGAGTGAATTCTCCTTCTTTAAGGATGGAAGTAGTCTCTCATCCTGTCTCTCATTCTTCCTCTCTCCCATGTACCCACTTGTCTTCTTTTGTCGTGAGGTGAAATAGCAAGAGGCCCTCAACAGAGGCAGCCACCTAATTTTGGACTTCTCAGCCTCTAGAACCATGAACCAAAATAAATTTTTTCTTTATGAGGCACCTAACCTCAGGTAATTGGTTAAAGCAACAGAAAATAGACTAAGACAGTTATCAACAAGTTATCATATATTAATATATCACCTTACCTTATCTAATCCCTCCAGGTTTTCTCCTCTACATTTTTTTTGTTTTGCTTTGTTTTCCTTATACTTCCTTTGGTGATATATATATATATATATATATTTAAAATTATTTCTCCTGTCTTCCATTCTTCATATGAGGGAATAACATGTGGATGTGTTTATGTGTATTTATGAATATAAATTAATACACTTTTCATAAAAATCCTATTTTGTTGTATAGAGCTGAAATCCCAGGTGTCTTGCAGGCAAACTCTTGAGATAGTTTTCAGTCATGAAAGAACGACAAGAATTCATGTGAGAAAAAATCATGTAAGGAATCTTCATTGCAAATGTTTTTCCTTTTTGAACCTAAGGTTCTTTCACTGATTACTTTGGCCTGAGAAGTTTAAGACAGCAGAATACTGGATCCCTAGGCCTCCAGACTTTGAGTACATTTCTTATATTCTCTGCACATCCCTAGGAAAAAAAATGAATAAAACAGTTGATTATTTTGCCCTTTTTAATGCTAACTATCTATACTCTAATGTTGTTACATATCTAATGATGTTACAAATCTATTGGCTTCAATCTCAGCCATAAAATCTTAGCATAATTATTATGAGTCTTGAATGCTTAGAGACAGAGTTTGGGTAAATCAATAATGCAACACAGTCAGAGGCTTTTGAGTAGAAGCATGTCTAAAATTAGTTTCCCTAATTCTAATACCCCAATATTGTGTGCAGGGAACTAGCAAAGACATTTTCTAAAACACAGCTTTTAGCATGCCAAACTACACTGCTCTACCAGAGATTCTACAGCCACATTTTCTGTCAAGATCAAACCCCTTTCAAGTTCACATCAGAGTCTTGCCTATCTTTTAGAGCCCATTCAGCATTCATCTTTCCACAACCTGCTTCTCTCCCATCACTCTGTCCTCTTTCACTGCATCTTACTCTATAGGACTGAGGTTTGGGTATGTGTGTGTGTACATGTGAAGGTTACTTTCTTTTCTATTTGTTTCTTGCAGATTAATTCCCCTTCCCCGCAATTTCCCTTTTCCTTATAGATACATGGTCCTCTCATTCAAGGCCTATGCTTTTTCAGTATTTCCTGCAGTCCAAGCAAAGTATGGGGCATCTCCTAGCCTCTCAGTAAATATGCATTTGACTGATTGATTAAATATAATTTAGTAGGGGCAGTAAATGTGTAAGAGAGAGAAGAATAGACAATATAAGTTCCAGAATTATCCATCTGCTAGGTCAGGTCATTTATACAAGTGGGTGATTCTGTTACAGCAAGGAGTCTTTTTAATTGAAGTCCACATGGAGATGGGGAAATGTTCAGAAATGCAGATGATGCCAAGCCTGGCCTCTGAAGACCACCCACAAAGCTTTCAGTGGAAAGGAGAGGAGACACTGAAGAGGGATGAAAGGGTTCAAGGCTAAAGAGGCCAGACAGATGGATGGAGGACCACAAGGTGACCCAACCAGGGGGAAGAAGGAAGAGAATAGGCTGCTGTAGGTCTTGGGCAGCAACAAGTTTACACGGAGAAGTTTATACTGTTGGATTAACACTGTTTGGCTGGAAAAAATAGTGTAAATAAGATGAATATAAGCCATCTGGTTGGTATGTTGGTGTACAATGATGAACAATAAGTAATTGGTTGAAATGTTGAAAACAATGTATTTTAGTTCTTTAAGAACTAGTACAGCTTTGTTATTTAAAACTTGAGGAAAGGTACTGGCTAATTGCAGTGATAATCACACAGAAAGCGATTAAGCATTCTTGAGCATGTGGGCTTCCCTTGCCATTGTGACCAATGCTCTCTGAGGTTTCTCAAAGTTGGGAGCAGATGATAATGCCTCAGGGACAGCCAACTATGATGACTGAGCACATGCCAACAGTTTTGTGTTGTCATTAATTAAAATTTACAACAGAGTTAATCTGGCAGCATCCACATATTTAACAATATGGATAATTATTATTGTGCTGGGAGGCTTTTACAAATGAATGGTGACCAGATAACATAAATGCCTGTAATTTGTGTTTCTTTACACAGTTGAGCTGAGTCTTTACAGATTTTTTCTCCTCTTTGTTAGGGCTCCAATAACTCAGAAACAAAGCCAATGTTAACAATTTTCTGTGACACCAAATTAATCCTCTGAAAACACACACACACACACACACACACACGCACACACCCCTACCTTCAGAGACAAAAATCATAGTTTGATTCTGTGGCAATGGGTTCTTGATGGCCTAAATGCTTCCCTTCAGATAGGACCCAGGGCTACCCTTACATGTTCTCTCCACCTGCCTTATCTCTTCTCACTTATTTGCTCTCCTAAAAGAGGCCCTCCAGCAACTGCACCCTGGCTTTCCCATCAAAATTCTCAAGACAGCCTAAGGTCTGACCCTTGACTGATTGTAGAGTAAAATCTCAGGGACCCCTCTGGGAGAGTCAAGAAAAGTGTAATTTTGTGCTTAAGACAGAGGCCTGGCCTAGGATACTAGGCAGGTGTGCAGGAAGATCCCATCATTTCGGAATCTTGCAGAAGAGAAAGAAGTTATACTTAACTATCAAAATATTTTTCTTATTCTTTCTGTATGCAATCAATTTATAATTTTTGGAAAAATTAATAAATAAGATTGTGCAAAAAGAAGAAAATAAGTATGACATGCATTTGTCACTCTAAGAGACCATATTGAATTGTACTTGTCAATGCCTATATGTATACACACTGGTAGCTCCCTAAAATGGGATCATACTGTTTTATAATTTCTTTTATTCTGAGTATATCATGAATATTCCAAAATATATTTCAAATACATTCAAGGAATGATTTAACAAGGACATTAATTGTATTATGTGCTTGCCAGGTATTGATTGATTTATAGGAACTTACTTTTAAAGCTAGAATTGCCAGGGGTAGTGGTGCACACTTGAAATCCCAGCACTCAGGAGGCTGAGGCAAATGGATCACTGTGAGTTTGAGGCCAGCCTGGGCTACATAGTGAGTTAAAGGCCAGCTTGAACTGTACAGCAAGACCCTGTCTGAAAACAACAACAACAAGAACCTAAAGCTAGAATTGATGGCACAAAATATTAAGTAAATGCAATGCAGAAAAAGTTTTAGGAATTTTCATGCATTGTAGATAAAAAAAGATGAAGGTATTTTTTTTTTCCTTTGGTATCGGGAATCAAACTCAGGGCTCATGCTTGCCAGGTAGGAGCTGTGCTGCTGAGCTACATCCCTGGTGGATGAAAGTATTTTTAAAAAACCTAAAGGAAGATGAGTATTGCAGGAGCTGATAACTATCTTTCTTCAGAGCTTATATATATATATTTATTTAATATTTTGCATATATATATATATATATATATATATATATATATATACAAATTTTTAGGCCCTTTGGGAAAGATATGGAGTTGGTGAGTGGTACACGTGTCCCTAAACCTCTCTTCTTTGGGGGAAACACAAGCTTGTTCCTTTGATATGTTTATTTCTGTCATCTAGAATAGTTTTCTTGAAAGGAATATCTTGTACCACCAATACATGTCTGAAGTTAACATTCATCCATAAATGCATCCATCTCTCCATTTTACAAAGTTAATAATCACCAAGTTGCCATTTTTCTTTTGTACAATGGACTGGGAATTAATGTACAAAGACTTAAGTACCCTCTCCTAAAGTGATAGAATGTAGAACCAATTACTGAGGATAGAGAGAGCAAAGGATAATCTCAGCTAGAAGTGACATGTGATGTACATCAGTTAGCTATCACTGTGTAACAAACACTCTAGTAGTCAGTGGTTTAAAACAATAACCATTCATGCTTATTCCTGTTTCAGTGGGTCTGTTGGGAGTTGACTCATCTGAGCTACATATAGAGATTGTCTTGTTGCAGATTACACTAGGTCTGCTTTACATATGTTCATTTTGGGACTTAGGGTGAAGGAGCAATAGCTACCCAAGAGACAGAAGTTATGCAACATAGCAATGGCAGAGGTTTAAGAGCTCAAAGATCACCATTCAAGCACATCTTGAACTTTGCTTGCATCATTTCTGCTAAAATCTCCTTGGTTAAAGCAAGTCACATGGCTAAGTCCAGAAACAAAAGGGGAAAGGAAGCCTTTTATACTCATGAATACTTCCCAGGTTTTTTATTGACTTTCTTATTAGCATGGAAAGCCACAGCCTGGGAAATGTCTCCATCTTGAGAAGACAAGAATGGTTGGTCACTCTGGAGAAAGTATACCCTGGCTTTAGTTGGAAGAATTGGACAGTACATAATCAGAAACATGGATGCAGGAAGGCATATAGGGTTGGAATCAATAATACAATCAAACGTGTGGAAGATATGTTTCCAGGGGGTATGAATTCTATACTAACCCTTGGAGATGGCTTTATAGCCTACATGGGCGTGTGGCCTATCCACCTAATATGCATACTCAAAGTATATTCTGACTCTTTCATGATTCCTACAACAAGCTGGGGACATGAATAGGAGAAACATTTTAGAAAATCTCAGTTGATATTGGGAAAACTATGTGTCTAGGGCTTGCATATCTTGACCAAATTGGAGTAAGCTCACTAGGAGCCTAGGTTAGTAAAGGGTAAAGACAGACCTCAAGCCATGGTCTTTTCACTCTCAGATCCATACTTTATATTCTTTCTAAAAAGATAAGTTATTTTGATAAAATTTTGGGGTCATTAAGTGGTAAGATTAAGCAGAGAGGCCATATTCTGCCTTTCTAAACCCTCTAATTTTTTATCTGTTGTCAAATAAGGACATTCCCCTCCTCACACTTGAGCAGCACAGAAGAAAGACATTCATTACTTGCCAAGAGTTAGGTGATAAGCACTTTCCCCTGAGTAGTTGATAAAAGCAAAGAGTCCCCTTTACATCTGGGGACCCTTGAGATAGCCTGTGAGGAATGTGGCAAATGAAGGGCAGTGAGAGTAGAGTGGAGATTCTTCTTCACTTATTCATATCAGAATCCAGAAGAAAAATCTATAGGAACTGTATGATCCCAAGAACACAGTATACCTTGCTTTTGTCTGTCCTACTTAGGGTGTAGTGACAAAGCCTAAACAGGTTCTGTATTTGTGAAATGCAGTGCCCCACATCCCTTGGCAGGCTCTGTGGACTCCCTCTAATGTGTCTGGCATCAGGGTGGGGGGGGGGTGTTGAGAGACTGCAGAGCTTGTACCCTGTGTGCACCCAGCATATGAGTCAACATTTCAAGGAAGTCAAATGCAGCCGTTGGTGGTTATTTATAAGGACTGATGTAAGTTGCTCCTTACAAATCATTTATTACTATTTCACTGAAAGTGATGAGCTCATACCTGAAAAAAAAGGCCTTAATGAAATGATGGAACTTTGGGGAGTGCTGCTTTCAGAGCCAGTTTGTTTTGGATGGGGGAGGGAGGAAAGCAAGAGAGGAGTAAGCTTGACACTCCCCTTCCAACAAATCTACCACAGTCCTGTAAAATAGGAGCTTAGCTGCATTTCCAGCAAGACTGTTGACTTCATTTACATGGCAAAGATTTATGAAACAAGTTCACTACCATAGATGTATGACACTGAGTCCCTCAGACATCATAAGGATTCTCCCTGTGGTTGAAATTGTTTTCTAAGTTTGCACTCTGAGTTTTTAAAGAGTAGATCTAATATTTAAGGAGGAGACATGTTTATGAAGTCTGAGTATAATGTGAAGTGAGTTTGTGCAGTGAAATCTCAAATATTCATGTTTCCTCACAAGTATCTGAGACCCAGAAATAATTCCCCAACTAAACTAACTGGTTTATGGATTAAGAAAAGATCAAAATCTGAGATATTTAACCTGGCACTTTCCTGAAACACACACATGAGCACGCGCATGCACACACACACACACACACACACATCTATTGTTGCCCAGAAGATGATATAGTTTTTCATTTTAAAGAAAGCAAAATTATGGGTTTCTAAGCTCAATGTTTTTATCTAATGAAACAGGAACTAAAACAGTAATTATAACTAGTAGTACAGACATAATTCAATGTAGTAGTGTAAATGAGTAAGAGAAGCAAGATCAATCAGGACCACATTGTTAACTAGGAAGATGTTACAGTTTGGGTCTGGATGTCCCCACAAAGCCCCATTTGGTCAGAGGTAGCTAAATCTGGAATGTGTGATGTTGGGATGAAGGGCATGTGATTACTAAACCACTACACGTGAGTGAGTGCTTTAACACCACCCTAATCTGGGTAGTCTAGATGAGATAAAAGGGGCAGGAAGACACTGTTAAACTCTCTTGTTACCTTTGGTACCTCGTGCATGCCATATTGTTTCCCCTCTGTGAGGTATGTTTGCCATCCCTGCCTCAGAGCCTGCTGATTATGGACTAAAATCTCAATGAACTGTAAGCCAAATAAACCCCATCCCCTCTAACTTTGGATGTCAGGTATTTTGGCTCAACAACAAGAGAAAAGTAACTAACACAGAAGAGAAATCTATGGAAAAGGGTGGTATACAGTATAGAGCAGACATTTGGGGCAAAGCAGACAAAGTGCAGAGAAGATAAGATATCAAAACACCCAACTCTGCCCCTGGATCCTGCTCAACTGACCTATAAGTCTGCTACAACCAAAGGATGAATAAGATCTAGCTCTGTAAGCATCTAGATTTTTTGAAACTCACACAGCCCAGTCTGCTTCTGATCACATAAAAGCCAGAGAGATGTTGGTCAATGGTACAAACTTTGAGTTATAAGGCCAGTTTTTGGGATGTAATGTATATGTGGAGACTATAGTTAATAATACTGTACTGTTTACTTGATGCTGGATAATGGAGCAGATTTTGTGCCCCCTTCCCCATGAATGGTAAGTTATAGGTGGTCATGGATGGTACCTATGGGGGTGGTGACGGATGTGTTAATTAATTTGATTGTGGTAATCAGTATAAAATATATATATATCAAATCATCTCATTGTATACCTTAAATATGAATAATTTTGTGAGTTAAATATTTTAAAACAAAAATAAAACCAGTTGGAATAAATGTGTGAATCACTGCCATGCAATCCACTAATTTGAAGTATTTAAACTGCATAATTCAATGCTTTTTGGTGTATTCCCAGAATTATGCAGTCACCACCACAATTACAGCATTCTCATCAGCTCCAAAAACAAGTCTTATTTGATTTTTTTTTTTAAATAACATTTTCTTATTGGCTCTGGAGTCTTTTACAATATGTTCCTCAAATTATTTTTGGAATAACTTCTACTGATACTATATTAATAGAAAAATCCAAATAAAAATCTAGAAATGGCCTGCTTTTAAAATGGAAAAAAAGTAATCACTCCTTTCCACACATGATCACATTTTTTTTTTAAATGTAAAATTTTTTCTATAAAGCACTATGCATTTGTAAGACATAACTTCTGGAGCCTATTCTCTTGTCCACATTTGTATCTCTATTTGTAAAACACTCCTTTTATTTAGTCTTTTTCCTCATGGTTTACATTGGTTTGTCCAATTCTGACTCTTTGAGTGTATCTCACAGCTATTAAAGAGTTACAACAGCCACCAAATTCCCTTATATCAATGGGTTTTACCACAGCTATTATTGTTTTTCCTTTTTCTTAACCAAACCCCATGTTTTATTATGATTCCTCTCTTGGAACTTGGATGACCTTCATCTTTTTTGGGATCCCCTGCAAAAGCAGAATATTGAACTTTATGGTGAAGTTATCTATATATCAGAACACCACCCTGTGAGATACAGCCCTATTTTTATTTTGTACATAGCTATGTTTTAATGCTACTGAGAAATTTTCACATAAAATTTTTAAATTTATATTTCATTTATACACCTATAGGAACAAATCTAATAGGGAACACAGATCTGAATGCCAAGGTTGGTCTAGAGGATAAAGGCTCTTTCTACCTAATTTAAATTGCCCTGAGAATCGTGTATAAAAGTTTCTATATATGGACAAACCTACAAGAACAAAGAGCAAGGCAGAATGAAAGTTGTATTTTATTTTTCTAAATCAGATGTATTTGTTTCCAAAGGGTTTAGTACTAGAAAAATTCAAGGAAACTATGTGTAATACAGTCACAAACAGCCAAGTGACTCTTACTTACCTAAAAAAGGGACTATTTCAGAATGTAGTCTGCAATATAGTTCCTATTCTTGTAGTTGAAACTTTTAAAAAAATATTCTAAAGTTAGCCAGACAAACCTGATCACTTGATCCCTAGAGGAATGTTTATCTTTTCTGGGCTTAGAACATGGAAGTTACAATGATTGAAACCAAGTTTGAGGTTTAAAAATCTTCCCGAATCAGGTAACCCCTGGTAAATCCACAAGTTCTCTATCAGAATGTGAAGATGGGTACACTTCTGTAGCCCTGGATTTCCTCCTTTCCATCTGTGCCTATGCCACGATTAAGCATTTATGTAGTTAACACCATTGAAATACATTACCTCATGGAACATCACTTACCCTGCTGTCTCCCTCTGGTTCACTTGCTTGTTTACCCTTATCACTGCTTATACCTGAATTATTTATTTACTTAGTGGCTGTTTTATTAGGTATAACCTCTATAAGACAGGGAAAATTGCAATTTCTGATGTCTAGCAATTTGTTTGGAATATACTGGTTGTTATAATTTTGATCCTGAATGTCTCCCAAAGGCTTATGTGTTGAAGGCTTGGAAGACAGCCTATGGCACTGGTGGGAGGTGGTAGAACCTTCAGGAGATGGGTCCTAGTAGAAATACCTTAGATTATCACAAGTGTGTCCTTGAAGGGGATATTAGGACCTCAGCTACTTTCTTTCTCTCATTGCTTTCTGACTTCAATGAAGTGAGTAGCTGTGCTCCAAAACCAGCCATGTTCTGAAAACTCTGAAACTGTAAGGCAAAATAAATCTTTCTTCTCTTTAAATTGGCTTATCTTGTGTATCTATGATAATCAGAAGCTGACTAGTTGCTCAAATACTTGTTGCTAGTAACAATTAGCTACAACATACTAGCAAGTGTGTTAATGTGTTTGTGTGTGAGGGGGATTACATTTTCTGTTAAAATCATCCTACTTTTGGTTTGAAAAACAGATTTAAAGAACTGGGCTGGAGTGAATGTGGAAAAGCAGTCGAGAACTTAATGCAGTCCATACGGGAAAGGATGCGAGTGGTAGCAACAAAGAGAAGTAGATGACTTGAGAGGGATTTAGGCCTAAAGTCAGCAAGACTTGGTGAGTCATGACTATAGAAACCAACGGAAGAAACAACAGGATGCTTGTATTTGAATTGAAGTAGACAACTGCAGTCAGGAAATGGTGGTAGGAAGGAGCACTATAGCTTCACACAGAGCAGAAGTTAGCCAGCTCTTCACATACACCCTTCTTTCCTTTTCTGCCTCGCCTCTTCTCTTCTCTTTCTTGTGGTCTGCTTTCTATGGATATAAAAAATGCCTGAGACTGAAAAATGTATAAAAATAGAGGTTTATTCATCTCATAGTTCTGGAAGCAAGGAAGTCCAAGAGCATGGAGCTGGCATCTTGTGAGGGACTTTTTCTTAAATCAAGTTAAAACGTATTTATTTATTTTATTAGTATATGTTTGCGATACATAACAACTCATCTCAGAGAACTGGTACATATACCTATCATATCTTGATCATTTTGCTTCCCCTCTCCACTTTCTTGATGAATGGTAGCATGGCAGAGGGCATCATGGGGTGAGGCAGAGCAAGTGTGCCAGGACTTTGGGGATCACTTTGCAGCACACGAATTCCAAGGGACATACTGAAATCCTAACACTTCCCTTGAGACCCTTGGCCTCCACCTGAACTATTACACTATAGTTAATGCATTATTCTGCCAGTTGGTATAAGCCCATGATCCTTTCAAATGACTTCCTCTAAAGTAGATCTTGGTCCATTTCTCAAATCCAACAAAAATATCAATAGCTCTCTGTGCTGGCAGAATAAATGTCCCATAACTGTTGCTTGATTCTGCTACTGTGAATTTTGTGCTTCTGGCACAACTCCAGGGAACACCTTAGTTTTCCTTTTGTTGGTGTCTTAAATCTCACTTCTTTCCCCATTCTTTACTGATGGAACCTTTGGGGAGTCTTTTTCCCCTGAAATTGAGCCCCTTTAATTGCATGGTCCATTCACTTGGCATTAAGCATTTAGTTCAACTGAACAAACATTTATTGAGTGCCAATATTTGCAGAGTTGTACCAAGTCATAGGAAAGCAATCCTTCTACAGCATTTTACAATTTTCCATGGTAAGCAAAGATTCTTTTATTATTAGTTTTTATTTTTATTAACTATGAGTGTTAATTTTACAACTGTTTTACCACAGATGTAAAAATGAGGGATGAATTTCATTACTAGGGTTTTAAATCATTATGCATCCTTTGGCTATACTCTACTTAGTTAAGGAGGAGTACCTGCTAATGTTCTGATATCTTCATTTTCTGAGTATTTTATTGAGAATTTTTAAACTTTATACATTAGATCAGGCTATAATTTCTCTCTTCTGCTACAATAATTAGTTTTAAAAAATATTCAAACAATAAATCAAGACTGTGAAGATGGGCTGGGGATTTAGCCCAGTGGTTCTGCCACCTTCCCCACAAGTGCAAGGACCTGAGTTTGATCCTTGGTACCAAAAAAAAAAAAAAAAGACTCTGAAGAGTTTCTTGAAATGACACATTGGCTATCACGGTGGCAGATTTTTATTCTTGAACCTCCATAATAAAGTCTTTGAAAATCTTTTTGATCATTATTTCCAGTCTATTCAGATTTCCAGAGCTTTTTGAGCAAGCTTTTTGGTGATTTTCCTTTATTAACATTATGGCAAATTTCAACAGATTTAAAAATCTCATGGATCAATTAGAATGTGCTATTTACTTATACTCTGTATTTGTTGTGATGTTCTATGTCTTTAATTTAGTTTCACTTTCTATTTTCTCATTAGATTTTCCATAAACTTGCCTATTTTAGTTTTCTTTTACTCCAAGAACAAGTTTTTTGATTTATTACTTTCCTCTTATTTTGATTTTTAAATAAGTTAATTCTAACTTTAATCTGTAATAATAAAAAATTGTAGTTTTATTAATTTTTAAGTATAGTTTCTACTGCTACATATATTTTGTTATGACATGGTCTTTTCTTTTTTATTTAGCTAGATTTTTATTTTTAATTTTGATTTCTTATTCCTTGGACCCAAGTTATTTAGCAGTGTTTCTTGATTTTCAAGAAGTCAGAGTTTTTTCTTCATTTTTTTCTAATTTTATTAGATTACAATGACAGAGATAGCCTAAAACCTCTCTGCTTCTTTGAGTTTATTTTCTTTGTGGCCAAATATGCACAATAATTTTTTTTTTTTTTTTGGTATCAGGGATTGAACTCAGGACCTTGCTCTTGCGAGGCAGGAGGCAGCATCACTGAGCTAAATCCCCAGCCCCAGTAATTTTTTTGGTAAAGGTTTCTATGTCCCTAAGCAAAAACTTATATACATTATTTAATTATTTTGTGCCCAATCACCTTGGTTTTGTTGGTGTTGTTGTTGCTGTACAAAAACCATATGATTCTGAAGGGACTATATCTAAATCTTTTGCAATAGTTTTTTTTTTTTTTTAAATCAAAGTTTCTATGAGTAACTAACAATATTATATACTTAGGTGCTGTATTTTTACAGGACATGCAGGTTTATGATCATTGTTGCTTCATCATAAATTGGATTTTATTATTAACACAATGTTCCTCTTTATTTTGTTTAGTGCTTTTAACCTTAAGTTCCACCCTGTATGATATTAATATTGTCATCCCTGCTTTCATTTTGTTTGCATTTGCTTGACATCTTTTTGTTCATCCATTCATTTTCAACATTTCTTTTCCATTTTTAGGTGTTCCTTATAAACGACATACATCTAGGTTTTGTTTTTTAACTCAGTATGACAGTCTGAATTATTTAATGGGACAATTCATTATATTCACATTTAATGTAATGTATGACACTTCATTTTATTATGCTAATTTTTCTGTTTACTATTTATTTTGCTTTGTAATTCTCCTTTGTTTTTACTTTTTAGCTGATTTGGCTAACTGTTCATTCTATAATTTTATTAAATTGAAAGTTATATTGCAGGTTTTCATTATGCTTATGGTTATGTTTCATTTTCTTTGACTCTCATAAACATATTTTTCATATTATGTGGAAGTAAGAAATTCTTGCTTTTCCCCATTAGGATGTTTTATTACTTCTCCAATACTAATAGAATTTTTTATTTTCTCCCTCTTCCTACTCTCAGCCCTCTATATTCTAAGGCACAGCTTAGAATTTTAAATTTCAGATCAGTATTATATTTCCTCTTATTAACTGCCACTAAGTTCCTCATCAACCTAGAATCCTCATTAGCATAAGTTCCTCATTGTCCTAGACTATCACCTGTTGTCTGAGTCATCTGTTACTCCCAATATGCCCAATGAAGCTGTGGCAAGCTTGAGGTGCCTTTGCCTTTGCTGCCTAGAGCAGCATTGATCAGGTCCAAAGCCCAGTTTCTTCTCTAAGTCTTGTTTGCTGTCTTTATTCATTAATTTGCCTTGTGCTGTCATGGCTCACAGGAGACCAGGATTCACTGCAGAGGCTCTGGTAACATCCCCTTTCCTTGTTTCTTACAGGGATCCAAAAATATCAGGCTAACTTATGGGAAAGTGAATCAGATGTGAATTTGCCACTCTACTTCATTTGTAGCAGCCTGGAGGAAAAGTCTTTTGACTGCTGTTTATTTGGAACTGATTAGAACAGAAAGAAAATGTACAATCATAGGCTTACCCTTGTGTAGATTTGCTACAAATACCCCTAACACATCTAATGGTCAGTAGCATTTGACCTGCTAATTTCATTTAAAACTATATAGAACTGCCCATGTCCCCAGGAACCTGACAGAGGGAAGAGCAAATTCATTCTTCATCTCTGCCCTACAGACATTTCACAAATAATGCTTTAGAGAAAATAAGTATTTACAACAATACTGAGTACAGTAAGAAATAAGGCACCATGAGCAAGAAGCAGCACAAGTAACTGGTAATATAGACTTGTAAGTGTTTAGATTGTGGAATTACCAGGCATAGGCAATACAATAACTGTTCTCTAATGTGTCTAAAGAGAAAAGACAAGGTTAGGAATAGCTTCTGGGGATAAGAAACACTAAAAAACTGATAATAGATTCAAAAGAGAATAAAATAGAAGACCTTTTAGAAATTAAAAAAAGTAAAATAATTGAAACATAAAATTAAATCAATGTGTTTAATACCAGAATAGATATGGCTGGAGAGTTCATAAAGTATTATAAATCAGGTCTTAGAAAAGTGCAATACAGTGGTGCTAACAAAACTAACCAAAAGAAAAATAAGAAAATTAATAAAAAGAAAAAGAGGAGAGAGAAATAAGGGAAGGATGGGGAGGAGAGAGAAGAAGGAGAAGGAAAAGAAAAGAAGAAAAAATTCAAGTTTTACCCCAAAGAAACATCAGTAAAGTTAGTTTGGGTAGGATAAGCTACAAAGAATAAGTAGAACCTGACATTCAATATCTTAAGTATAGTAAAAGTTTTTCAGTCATATAGCTATTGGAGCACAGTATTCCTGGTCAGGGGATAGCTCTCCTTCCTGTGATGTTTTGGTTCTTCTCCCTAATGACTGTGTATCCTCTAAGTCTCATCATTGCCTGCACCCAGATGCTTAGAGGGAAAAGAATGTGGAGGAGATGTACTTGTTTTGTTTTTTAAAAGCCTTGGCCCAGAAGTGACATTCTTTCTTTTGGTGAGTGGTAAAAATCAGTCATGGCTGGGATTCCGGTCAGGGAGGTTTATATGTAGTTTCAGGCTGCTAGTTGCTTTTCAACTTAGTCTTTATACCACAGAAGGAGATAAAGGTTTGGTTGACACCTAGCTGTTCTTGTTTTACCAGCAGTATGAATGCCAGGAAATACAGTCTCAGAATGTACCCCCATGTAGAGGGGACAATACTGGAATGGATATGCAAATGTTGTGATTGTTTTTAATAAACTTTTAAAACTAAAGTGTACCATACATTTAGAAAGGTACACAAATCCTCAGTACACATGGCTTAATGAATTATCACAAAGTGAAGAAAATAGCCATGTAAAGACCCCTTGGATCAGGAAATAGAACCTCTCTAGTACCTGAGCAGCCCTTGGTGCCCTTTGTTTTAGTTACTTTCTATTTGTGGTGACACATTATCTAACACCCACAGATGAAAAGGGGGAGAAATTTATTTTGGTCCAGTTTCAGAGGTCTCAGTCCTTTCATGGTTACCTGGTTCCCAGGTAGAAACAGCATGGTGGAATAGGCTGGTGGAGAAAATCTGCTCATGTCAAGGCACCCAGGAAGCAGAACCAGATAAGAGGCATCAGCCAGGGTAGGAGATCTACCCTTCCAGGTCAAGCCGCCAGTGACCTTCCCCTAACCAGGCCCCACCTCCTAATAGCATAATCAGCCCCCATGATCCAATCACCTTTGAAACACATGAGACTTTGGAAGATATGTTATATCTAAATCATAAAGGAGGCCATGAAAAAGTGCATAGTGAAAGGAAGAAAGGGCTATTAGTCATTCATAATAGCCCATTCCAGCTAAATGCATAAAAGTAAAGTATAATTGTGGAAAGAAAATTCTAGGCAAAATATATCCAAATTGGTATCAGTGATTGAAGGATTTTTTAATTTTTTATACTTACATTTAAAAATATTGCCTAATTATATTAATAGACATCCATTAAATTAAAATTGAGAAATCATTATTTTCATCCCCAAAATAGAAAGCATAGAATGATTCATTCTTTTTATAACCCATTCCACCCTATAGTTTGCATTGTTTTGTACTTTTATTTTTTATTTATTTATTTTTTTGGTACCAGGGATTGAACTTAGGACCTTGAGCTTGTGAGGCAGGTAAGGCACCACTGAGCTAAATCCCCGACCCCCCTACTTTTATTTTTGAACAATGTTTTTGCTTATGTTTATTTTGGTTTGGTTACAGTGATTTTTAAGGAGAACCATAGAATTAATAATCACTGCCATTCATAAGTAATCAAATGGCTCTTAGAAGCTAATGTTAATGCTCCTAGAGATACTTAGACCATTTATGAGCTACATATGAAGATTTTTCATGTTAACCTACTATTTGTTTCACCAAATTTCCTCCCAAAAACCAAGAATTAAGACTTAATCATTTTCCAACTTTTCTTTCTCTTTCATTTTTCCAGTGTCTAGCCAAAGCCCTGTTCCTCTAATTTCTGAAAAGTGTATTAAAGATAAATAGTTTTTATGTAGTTTCATGTTTATCCTCAGAATTCAGGTATTAAAATAAATGCATGGATTCATTTCATTTTGATGTTTTCATAAGGCCAAATAATGCAGAGAAACAAATACAATGATAATAATGTTATTAACAGTAATGACTATAACTAATCTTATTTTAGGAAGCTTTCTGTGATAGGCATTAATCCAACTACTTCATGTATATTATCTCATTTATTATTCTCATTCTCTCTATGATTAGAGGAAAAAAGAGAAGTTTTATTTAGAGTTAAAGATTCAGACTATATTCAGTACTGTTTTGTTTTTGAAATTAAAAAGACAAAAGTTTCTTTTCATGTTGCCTTGCAAGCAAGGCACTGGTTGGGAATTTGTGTAGATTGTTTTTCTGAAATTTCCAAGAAGGGTAAAATCAGCTGGATATTTATAATTAGAATTTCTATGCAAAGTAAAACAAAAACTTAAAAGTGAAACAAAGCAAAACCACTCAAGAAAACTCAAGGTAGTGGAAACTGTTTGCTTCCAGCCTATCTCAGGTCTTTAAAAGCACACAGAAACCAGTGGATTTACTCCTGCCCCCCACATTGAACTACTTGGTTTTTCCCTCAGATGGTTCTTGAAAGCAAAACACTTTTCACTAAAGCTGTTTCTAGCATGACTATGATTCAACAAAAAAGTGATTAAACAACATGTGGATTGTTACTAGAGGGAACTGCTCTCAGTTAAGTGTTCTTTTGCTGATTCGTGCAGCAGGTAGTTCCCTGTGTAGTGATCAAGAGAGAATTCTGGGAAGTGGGATTTAAAATGCTGACCTGGAAGCTTCTGGGTTGCTGTACACTGCTCCAAGTGCCAAGGAGCACAGCTGCCCCCAGGGCAGAGGAGGTGAACCTTCCAGACCACCAAACCTCAGCCCCCAGCACCCAGGAGGTAAGCAGGAAACTACCCCCTCCCCCTGCTGAAATGAGAAAACATGTAAACAAATCTCAAAAAAAGACTTCCAGATTACCTAAAGCAACTCCAAAGGGAAATGATATGGAACACTCTGACACTCAACCACCTGGACTCCCTGAACTTGCAACAAAAGAGGATCTGGAAAAAGTGAAATCAGAAATAATTTCTCAGATAACAGCAGAGAATGTGCCCATAGTGCAAGACATGATTAATAAACCTAGAGAGGACACAGATTAAAAAAAAATAGAGGAGCTGAAGAACATGATGGAATCCCCACATAGGAAACAAATGGAATCCATAAAGCAGATGCTAACAGATTTCCAAGAGATTAAAAACTCCATTGAAAGTTTACATAGCAGAATGAGCCAATTTTTGGACAGAATTTCAGTTATAGAAGATAGGATTGAAATTAGTGACCAGGAAAAGAAAAATTTCTTAAAAATAGTAAGAGAGGAATCAGCCTGCTGCAGACAGGCAGGTCTGTGCATGCCCTACCGAGGTCCTGAGTCGTGCAGAAGATGCCGAATCAGCCCGCTGCAAACAGGCAGCCACCTGGTTCCACACTACAAAGACGCAGAGGACACCAGACCACCAGACCAAGGTACTGAGTCCTGCTGCTCCCGGCCCAGAGGTAAGGGCTTCTGAGCCGACTTCCCACTGCTCCCAGCCCAGAGGAAAGGGCTTTTGGGCCACCTTCTGTCCCAGTGCTCCTGGCCCAGAGGAAGGGGCTTCCAGGCCACCATCCCTCCCACAACTCCTGGCCCAGAGGGAGGGGCTTCTGAGCTGCCATTGCACAGCTCCTTAATAAGATACTGGCAAATAGAATGCAGAGGATCATCAAGAAGGTCCTACACATTGTCCAAGTGGGATTCATCCCAGGGATGCAGGGATGTTTCAATGTATGCAAATCAACAAATGTAATACACTATGGAGCCAATATATACTCTATAGAGCCAAGGACAAAAATCATATGATCATCTCAATAGATGAAGAAAAAGCATTTGACTAAATGCAGCACACATTTATGATAAAAACCCTAAAAAAATTTGGAATACTCGGTCTCTATCTTAATCTGATAAAAGCCACCTATGAAAAACCAACAGCCAATATCATACTAAATGGTCAAAAACTGAAATCCTTCACACTAAAATCAGGAGCAAGACAAGGATGTCCACTATCACCACTCCTGTTCAATATAGTTTTGGAAACATTAGCCACAGCAATTAGAAAAGAGAAATAAAAGGAATAAAGATAGGAAATGAAGAAGTCAAATTGTCATTATTTGCAGATGACATGATACTCTATATAGAAGACCCCAAGAACTCCACCAAAAGTCTTCTAGACTTAATATCCAAATTCAGTAAAGTAGCTGCATACAAGGCCAACACGCAAAAATCAATAGCTTTCCTCTACATGAACAACAGACTCACTGAGAGAGAAATAGGGCAAATAATTCCTTTCACAATAGCATACAAAAAACTGAAATACCTAGGAATCAACCTAATGAAAGATATCAAAGACCTCGTCTCTGAAAACTATAGCACTCTGAAAAGAGAGATTGAAGATGATATCAGAAAATGGACTGAGTCAGGCGGAAGATGCCAAATCACCCCACTGCACACAGGAAGGTCTGTGCACGCCCTACCGAGGTCCTGAGTCACATGAAAGACAATTAATCACCCTGCTGCAGACAGGCAGCCAACTGGTTCCACACTACAAAGATGCAGAGGACACCAGACCACCAGATCAAGGTACTGAGTCCCACTGTTCCCAGCCCAGAGGTACGGGCTTCTGAGCCATTGTCCCACACTCCTGGTCCAGAGGAAGGGGCTTCCCGGTCACCATCCTTCCCGCTGCTCCCAGACCAGAGGAAAGGGCTTTTGGGCCACCTTCTGTCCCTCTGCTCCTGGCGCAGAGGAAGGGGCTACCAGGCCAACATCCCTCCCACCACTCCCAGCCCAGAGGGAGGGGATTCTGAGCCACCATCCCACTGCTCCTGGTCCAGAGGAAGGGGCTTCCTGGCTACCAACCCTCCCACTGCTCCCAGCCAACAGGAAAGGGCTTTTGGGTCACCATACCTACTGCTGCTTGCAGCCTCTGTCCCACCTCACCCAGCTCAGAGGAGGTAATCTGTGCAGGTGCTAACAGCCCCCTGCCCCAGTCAAAATGAGAAAACATGTAAATAAGTCTCAAAACCAGACTTCTAGATCACCTACAGCAACCCCAAAGGGAAATGACATGGAACAT
>NW_004624877.1:258705-347618 GCF_000247695.1 Heterocephalus glaber
CTGGTGGGAGTGTAGACTGGTGCAAGCACTGTGGAAATCAGTATGGTGATACCTCAAAGAACTAGGACTGGAAGTCCCATTTGACCCAACTATTTCACTGCTGGGGATCTTCCCCAAAGAAATAAAAGAATCATACCACAGTGATATATGTGCACCCATGTTCATAGCAGTGCAGTTTGTAATAGCTAAAACTTAGAAACAGCCCAAATGCCCATCAACTGGAGACTGGATAAAGAAAATGTGTTTTTGTTTTAAGTAAAATGGAGTACTACTCAGCCATAAAAAATGAGAAATTAGAGACATTTATAGCTAAATGGATGCACATTGAACACTGAAAATGTTCTAGGCCACATGATAATATTTATGTTCATGCCTTATCTTTATCCTCTTATGTGTTTGACAGGTAAAATTTCTGTAGCTGTTTGGCTCCAAGTGGAATGCTTGTGTCTATGCACATGGGTGTGTGTGGATATGTGAATGTGCAGACTCCACATAAACTTTTATTCTCTTTCCTTCTCATAGACCCACATACATATTTATATAAGTGGTGAAGATGAAAGGTCTGATTTTCCATTTGCCAGAGAAAGAGTTGCTTCATCATGGGCTCATGAGCTGTAGTGTTGAGTTCATGTTGGAATGTATTCCTGCTGCAACCAGAATGTACAACCAGACGATCATTGTACATCACTCAGCACTCCTACCAAGGGACATTGACTGAAGGAGAAGCTTGGAAACAACCTATCATTAGTCATGATGTTACTTACTAGCAGTCAAAGACCATGTAGACACTGGACCAGAAGGCTTCAGAACTGTTGTTAGTACATATTTTTATGTAGATCTAAATTTTCCTCTGTAAATGGCCCAGACAAATTTTAGAAAAACCAAAATCAAAACAAAAAACCTTGGAGTATCCCAGTAGAGCTCTAATGTGAAGGGGGGGAAATCAGATTAAAAGAATTTAATGTGGCCAGTTTGTGGTCTCCTTTTATTACTCAAAGATTTATCACATTCACTGTATAATTAAATCTCTACATCTGTGGGGCACAAATGTTTTATGTTTCTAACATTTATGGTTTGACATCGGAAACATCTGTGCAGGCCCAGTATACAACATCTGGAAGACATTTCTGAGCTTTTATGACATGCAGAGTGATCTTTGTTTTGGAACAAGTGTGTGGTTTTCTCCAGTAGCTCTTCCTGCTGGTTATGTCCTTCTAATTGGCATTTTGCTGGAGGACTGAAAGAAGCCTGGCTTCCTGACCTCCTGCTGGGCATATGGAGATGCTTTATAAGTCAAGATTCATAGAGGGAGAAGATGCTGATTCATGGGTTTACCTGGTTTAAATGAAGGTTTATTGATCCAGGGGAGCAGGTTGAGATGAAAGAAGGGAGTTTGCATTACTCTACTATAACATTTTTAGATGATTTTTTTCAGATGAAGGCATCAATGACAACGTGAACATCAGTGTCCCCATTTACCATAGAGGAAACTGAGTCTCAGAGAGATCAAATCTCTCAAGTTCACCCAGCTAATAAGTGGCAGATCTGAGATTTAAAGGGAGGGTATTGAACATTGTATTAGAGTGTGACATCCTTGCTCCTAAAGAGTGGTAGGGTACTTGAACACTCAACAAGTATTTGTTGAGCAAAAGGTGTTAGGAAGCCTTTCAGGAACTGAGGATAGAACAGTGGGCTAGAGACAAAGCCTCCTGTCCTCATGAAGCTTGTATTAGTGCAATAGCCTATCTAGTGCAATAAAGTGATAAGAAAGTACACTAGAGTCATACACTTGGCTAATGTAGTGCAATGGAATGATGATAAACAATAAATACACGTTATAATGTAGGTAGGAAGTTGATAATAGCCATGAAAAGGCTAAATATGGTTTCAAAAATATTATGGAAGGATTTATTTTAGTCTGGATTCCTTTGCATAGAGCCTGTAATAAGGACTTGGAAATAGGCAGTTTATTTGGGAGGTGATCCCAGGAAGCAAAGTATGGGAGTGGGAAAAGTGAGCCAAATTGGGGGGGGGATGGCCAATAAATGACACATGAAAGCACTAATTAACCCCTTTGGACAACTGGGATTTAATTCCCCTGGGAATTGTCTGAAGAACCACATAGAACACACCCCAGACTTGTCCCATGGCACAATGGAGAGTTAGGGCTTTTATCCTTGGTTGGTTAAGGATTGTTCCTAAGGAGTTTTCACTTTCTTAAAATTTTAGGCTGTGGCTACATAGAATGAAATGTCCTCTGTGCTTCAAGGCAGAAAAGCAGAGAGATGCTCTGGGGCACATGCCGAACACAACGTACTGTAAATATTGCCAAAGCATTCAGATTTCCAGTGGGCTATGGGCACTGATGTGATGCAACTCAAGCAGCCACAACAAGGTGAGACTTAAAGTAGGGATGTCATTGTAAAACTCATTATCTTGGTGATATTTGAACAAAGACATGAAAGGTGAGTTGAGCAGTGATCTGAATATCTAAGAGAAAGGCAGAGGCAGTTTAGAAACTTCAATGGGAGAAGATATCAAAGAACATCAGCATAGTACACAATTCAGAAGCCCTAAATGGGAAAGGTTATCAAAGAACATCAGCATATTCGAAGAATATTGGGTGACTGGAATGAAGAGAGCTTTGGTGAGAATGATAAAAGATGAGCTCAGGTGGTGGCAAGAGACAGATCTCATAAGTCTGGTAGATTACTTTAATAATTTTTGGCTTTTATTATGAGAGAAAAGGTGAGCTATTGGAGAATTTTGAGCAGAGGAGCGACATAACTTGACGTAGATTGAAACATCACTCTGACTGCCATATTAAGAATTCACTATAAGGGGCACACAAGGAGGGTTGAGACCAGAGTGGTGGCAATGGAAATGGTGAGAAGTAGATGGATTCAAGATGTGCTTTGAAGGTAGAGCCAATAGGATATCCTGGTAGATTGAATTATGAAATGAGGGAGGGAAGAGTATATGTATTTTGGCAGTAGAATAAAATAGGAGGAAGAATAGCAGCTATGAAACAGGATGGGAGAGGCAATAGGAGGAACAGATGGAAGGAGGAAGATCAGAGTTCAGATCTGGACATTTCTAGTTTCAGGTTAATATTGCTTTAAAAGAAGAGAAATCAAGAAGAAAATTGGACATGAGTTCAAAGTTTAGTGTGGGGCCTGAGTTGGAGACATAACTGTGGGAACCCTCAGCAGACAGATATGTTTCAAAGCCATAAGACTGTATGAGATCACCAGAGGAGGAATGCTGAAGGAGAACGGAAACACACCAAGGACTGTGCCCTGGGGTCCTGCCACATTTATAAGCTGGGGGAAGAGGAGCCCAACAGAGAGGATTAAGTGTGGCCAGTGAAGAGGAGGGAAGCCAAGAGAAACTGTGTCTGTGGAGTCAGACTGGATGCTATTTAATAGGGAATCTAAGGAGAGTAATTTGGGACAGGGAGTAAAAACAAATTTTTGAAGCATTTTGCTCTAAAGAAGAGCTGACAAATGGAGGAAGAGCTGGATAGCAAAAGGATACAAGCAAGGTCTTTTTTTCTTTGAGAAATAATAGCAATTTGTCTTCTGATGAGAATGACCTAATACTGCTTTCTTTATGGAGGAAAAATATTGAAGATATAGGAGAAAGGAGACTTGCTGGATCAGTATCCTACCAGCTGAGATCAAGAAATGATGGCTATAAATCATTTTATTTTAAATTGAGTGATAAAAACTAAAGAAATTTGTTTTGGTTTATTGATACAAGCATGTAACATGTTGATTATTTTCTTCCCCATTATCCTCTTCTCCCATTCTTCCATCATCTCCCGATCCCCTTCCCCATCTCTAAAAGTCCACTTTCCAGTTTCATGTCACTTCTCATTTATTTACTTATTCATTATTTAGAAATTTATTTTTAGACTTCTTATGTAAAGAAAACATGAACATTCAAATTTCTGAGGCTTACTTCACTTAATGTGATGGTCTCCAGTTTCATTGTCCAGCAAAAGGCATGATTTCATTCTTTTTTTGGCTGAATAATACTCCATTTTACATATATACTGCATTTATTTATTCATTTATCAATAGATGAGCATTTAGGCTGTTTCTACAGCTTTTGTATTGTAAATTGTACCATTATGCACATATCACTATAGTATACTGTTTTAACCCTTTGGGCAATATACCAAGAAGTGGTATAGCTAAATAAAAGGGTACATCTATTTTTTTTTTTTTTTGGTACCAGGGATCAAACTCAGGACCTTCTGCTTGTGAGGCAGGTGGTGGCACCACTGAGCTAAATCCTTGGCCCAGGGTACATCTATTTTTAGTTTTTTGAGGAATCTCCTTATTGGTTGTATTAGTTTACATTCTTACCAACAGTGTGGGAAGGTTTCTTTTACCCTGAGTCCTCACCAGCATTCATTGTTTTTGTTTTGTTTTGTGTTTTGAGACAGGGTCTGGCTCTGTAGTTTGGGATGGCCTTGAACTCACTATGTAGCACAGGCTGGCCCGGACCTCATGGTGATCCTCTTGTCCCAGCCTCCCAAGTGCTGGAATTCCAGGTGTGCACATCCACACCCAGCTGTTTTCTTAATGATAATTATTTTGACTGGATAAGATGAAATCTCAGTGTAGTTTTCATTTTCCTAATTACAGTGGGATAAATTAAACAATTAAGCCTTCTATTAAAAAAGTGCAGTTCATTTTAATAAGAATATGGGCTATAGATAATGGAAGATATGGAGATGCATTGGTGGGAGTTTGTGGAAATCTCCTATTACTTCAGTTTCCTCAATGTATTTGGACACCAGACCATGGTGTTCAATGTTGAGAAGAGGGAGGTATAAAATATTTCCATAAGAGAGTGAGGGTGAGAATGAATGAGTGAACTATTGTACAAGTGCCAGGAAACAGCAGAAAGAGCCCGATTGAGATTCATGGTCATTTTTTTTAGTAAGCTAGAATCCATAAATCAATTGTCAAAGAATAACAGAGATGAGTGAAGTCAATTTTGCTGGTAGCTGAGGATCCTCTGCTACAGTTTCCACAGCATATATCTCCCCTACCACTCATCAGATTTTGTGACAGAGCAGGGAAGAATGCATTTTCTTATGAAAATTAATGGCAATGAGAATTGATAGAACCTACACGTTGACCAGTTTGATAAGGTCAAAATTCCATAAAAAACTGTATTTCTCTATCCTATAATATTGCAGCACGCAGCTCAAACATCCCTCTCTCAGACCTCCCCATCTCTGCAGGGGTGCAGGCTCTCACCTTTCTGCCACTGGGAGTGTTCACAGAACTGCTGGCTTTCAACAGAATTCCCCTCTGGAAATTTCCCTAAGCCAGTGAGACCCTGCTGCAGTTGGGAGAAGCCAACACCCACTGATTGTTCAATGTAGAGTCAGTGTCAAGGCCCACCTTCTTGCCACAAGGTGGGATCATTTAGGACACCTGTGGAGTTCCACGGTCCCCTGTGAGATCTCCTGAGGGTGTCGTTGTGGGTCCACTACAACTCAGCAACTCTCTCTGTTCAATTCCATTTCCTTCACTCCTCCTTGCCCAAATTTATGTTAGCTTCCCTGTCACTGGGACAATACCAGCACTCAAAACTTAAAGGAGGAATGGTTTCATTTAGCTCATAATTTCATGGGATTCCATCCATGGTAATCTGGTTCCACAGCAACAACATCCTAGCAGAAGGGTGTGGAGGAGAAAGCTGCTTAGTTCATGGTGAGTGGGAAGCAGAGTAGGGTGCAGCTCCAAAAAGGAAGGAGCAAGGGACCAGAAATAGACCCAAAGGTCACACCTCCTTGACCCAACCCTACATACCCAGAAGTGTGCTTTACTAATTTCCTGTGGCTCCCAATCCAACTGAGTCAGTAATCCACCTTAGCCATCACAGCAAAAAGTGAAAATTTTGAAGGCATCCCAACAATCTCCCTATATTCAAATCATTCTCTTAGCTTATGGCACGGGAAACCCAGCCTACAACTTTTATGATTCAGAAATTGAACCATTAGGAATTCATCAAGAAGAATACGAAAGGGCTGGGAATGTAGCTCAGTGGCACCGAGCCTACTTTCCAAGCGCAAGGTCCTGAGTTTGATCCCTGGTACCAAATAAAAAAATAAGAGATAGAGAGAATACAAAGATTTTGTCAAATTGAAATGACATTGATAACAGGAAAGATTCCTTAAATTACTCAAATACATTTATATTGTGGAGGGCCAGGGATTTAGCTCAGTGATTCCACCATCTGCCTTGAGAGTGCAAAGTCCCAAGTTCAGGTCACAGTACAAAACAAAGCTAAACTGTGTCATTTATATTGTGGATACATGATCCTCTATATGTGCATATTTAAAAATATAAAGATTTTTATAGTATTTTCTGAGTGAAAAATGACAGTCACAAAGTAGTGAGTTCACTAGATCAACATTTAGCTGATCTACATGAATACATTTGTGTGAAATATATTTGTACTAGGAGATCTTGAAAATAATCATCACGATCTTTAACATGGTTAACTGAATGTTGCAATTATAATGATTAAATAATTATTTTTTAGGTTCATATTGATTGCTTGATTTTTCCATTTCACATAACTTTTCCTTTCTCTTCTTTCCTTTCCCCTGCCCCTCCCATTTCCCCTACCCCTTGGGACCTTTTCTTCCTATTTTGCATTATCAATTGATTGCTTGATTTTTATATGCTAAACATAAGTTAATTTTGTAGCAAGACAGCTAAATATTTTAATTTGAGGAAAAATATATTAAAATTGCTTTATCATCTTTATGAGAGGAACACATGTAGAAATTCCCAGAATAGGCAGATGAAGCTTAGTCACATGCACAACTAGACTGAGCTTGAATTCCAGACCTCACAGGAGATATTTCAAGACTTTGTGTGGATATAGCTATATTTCCAAATGTGATGATGCATGGCTCTTTAAAGAATGGATATTCTAGGGCTGGGGATTTAGCTCAGTGGTGCTGTTGCCTGCCTCACAAGTGCAAGGTCCTGAGTTCAATCCCCAGTACCAAAAAAAAAAAAAAAAAAAGGGATATTCTTCTTGACACATCTCTCTCAGAGATTGCCTCAGAACTGCAGGTCAGTTGCTGAAATGTCTAAATTTTCAGGATACTTTAGTAATGTCTGGAAACAATAAGCAGAATGTTGCAAAGTAAGACATTGAAACTTTTGGCCTATATAATCACCTTAAATATAGATATTTCCAATCTTATCAGAAAGACCATTTGAGAGATGACATTATGCTGCAAATTTTGATGAAATCCTTACATCAGTTACCCCTAAACTTCAGTCATTTGTTACCACTTCATGATTTTGTACCATCTACGATACTAACTCTACAATCCCTTTAAGTAGACTCTTGGTAGGAATGTAAAAACTTCTTTAACTTGATTCTCAGTAATAATATTCAAGATAAAACTAACTTAATTTACCAGTAATAATTTTGGGCTCATATTAAAATAAATACATAGCTACTTAACTTTCAAAATAGAAAGTGACCATGTGCTTTTGAAAAATCATCTCTTGCATTTGTACCATGGTTTGAGAACACACTGCACCAAGTTGTCAAAATCTGAAAGAAGAGACATTTTTGGGACCTATGGCATCCCGCTGAGCTGGAAGGAGTGAAGGAAGGCGCTGGAAAACATTTGGCCCAGCCTGTTCTCAGCACAGGCAAACTCTGACTTCTGCCAACAATTTATTTGTAAGTCAGTTGTGTGGAACAAGAACATATTATATGTTAAATGGACTTTTTATGAGCTGGTGGGAGAAGGTGATCACCACATACAAAAATAAATTTTTATGGACTTCTTGCTCTGAGATGCTAGATGCCACTGCAGACAGGATTTATGCATTTTTGGGGCCAAGGACAATTTACCAGCGCCTGACACCTACTTGTTAGCGGTGGATTTTTCTTGAGTTTAATTGACTAAAACCACTTAAAACTTTCTGTAGTTATATTGAAAATTTCAGAAAGAGAACGATTCTCACTTGAAATTGAAAGGAATTCAGAATCCACATAGGGACAAGGGGCAGGGAGTGAGAGAAAATACTGTATCAAGGAGGATGTGGAAAGAATATTTGATCTGTTGGAAGATATTTGCCTCACCCCACCTGCTCCCCCTAAACATAGATGTGGCAATTAACACAGATCCCCAGACCAAGCAATCAAATTTTTGATTTGTGAGACTCAGTATCTTGGAAACTTCCCATAGATTGTTGTCATTTAGTCCAAAGTCTATCATTTGGCATTGGTTAAAAGAGGCCAGTGTGGAAAAAACTTCTTTTCATTTTCTAAGGTATCTCTAGTTGGTGTTATTTCTTATTACACCCTAAACAATCAACAAAATAAGTTAATTTATTACTCTTCTCACAGACTTCTTGTCTTGATCCAGTATGCCTACTCCAACATTTCTATGCACAATTCTAGGAAAATATCAATAGTAGTAATTCTCTCTAGCATATCATTGACAAATACTTTTATACTGGCTAAGTGGGAGCTTTCAAAGAATAGTCACTAAGTCAGTTGAAAAAGTCATTAATAGTTTATCTACCCAAGGGGTACTTGTGCATGGGCATGGGAGAGTGGTTTACAGAAATTTGGATTCAATAAGACTTCATTTTGTAAGGCATTAGAATTCCATGGAGATATGAAGAATAACACATTACCATACTGAATTACAAATGTAGTAGACTGCTGCTCTTAATATTTATGTCCCTGTTTCCCCTTGAATCTGGATGGCCCTGCTACTCACTTTCTCTACCAGTGTGTTGATGAAATGACTTTGAACACCCAAGTCTTCAGGCCTAGAAGTCTTTACTCCTGCTCTGAGGGAAGCCATCCATTGTGTACAAAGACCTACTATCTGAGACCACCAGGCTGTGAGGAGCCTAAGCCAGCCATGCTGAGAGTTCATTTGGAAGAGAACAGAGGCTCCCATTGACAGACCCAGGGACTCAGAGTTGTTAGCCATCACCAGCCATTCAGTGATGGGAATGGAATCATCTTGGGAGTGGATCCTTTGGCCCCAATCAAACCTCCTTGGCTGATGCCACATAGTCCTCAGAAAAACAGGGTACTACATTGTCAGGGCCACTATGACAAAGAAACACTACCAGAGTGACCTGAAACAACAGAAATTTGTTCTGTCAGAGTTCTGGAGGCTGGAAGTCTCAAGTCAAGGAGTGCTGACAGTGCTGTGCTCCCACCAAAGGCTTTGGTGTAGGAGCCCTCTGCACTTTTTCCTGCTTTTAGTTGACCTGGTTAGTCCTTGGCTGGGTAGCAAACTCCATCCTCTGCTTGTATCTTCACATGTCCATCTTCTGTCCTGACTGCCTTCCACGTTTCTTCTTTTTTTAAATTTATTTTCTATTTTCTTTTATCAGTGTATGTTGGCAATACATAGTAATTGAATTTATCCTAGGGTATTGGTACATATATGTAGTACATCTTAATCATTTTTACTTCCCCTTCCTTCCAGCACTCCCCTCTCCACTCCTCAGATCCCCTTCCCATCTCCACAAAGTTTACCTTCCTGTTTCCAAGTCTCTTCTTATAAGGACACCAGCCATTGGATGACAGCCTGCCCTAATGACCTCATCTGGACTTCATTACATCCATGAAGACCCTATTTCCAAATAAGGTCACATTCATCAGTTCTAAGGCTTAGGATTTCAACATATCTTTTGGGGGCAAAATTCAATCCATAATAATCTGTCCACTTTGAGCCTTGCTCTAATGGAAGAATTGTGAGCAAATAAATAGACTGATGTTTTTAGCCACTGAGTTGTGGGTTACTTTGTCCTGAAGCCATAAATAATGGACACAAGTTATAGCCCTTTGATGCCCTCTGCTGCAGAGGGACTTTCACTCCCTGGATTGTGCTCCTCTCTCTGTTACATTTGTGTTATTCCCGGATTATTCCCACTGCTGGAAATGTTGATGCATACAGTCCTGCTTTATACTCCTTTCTAATCACCCCTAACTTTCCAACCCCAAGCAAGTTCACGTTAGGAGTCATGCCGTTTCTTACTTTCCCCAACATGACTTCAAAGTCTTCTTTTTTGCATTCTTGGGTGCCAATGTTTTCTCTTGCTGGCTCACATTTTTAGATCTCAGCTGAATGTCTGACCCTGTGACAATTATAAACTTCTGGCTGGTCTGTTTTTCCCTTTATTTCTCTCAACTGTCTCTTTCTCTGTAAAGATTTGAAGGTGGGTGTTCACCTCCTAAGTAGAGCTGACTCTCTGGATGGTGCTGATGCTCATGCAAGTGTGATCTGGCCACATCATAAGTACAAAGGATGTGGATTTTAAAATGCATTTCTAAGATCACTCTCAAGCCTAATACCTTAATTGGAAGTGAGGAGATAAGAATGGAAAGTACAGTTGGGTAGTTGATGGGGATACAAGGTGGGAGAGAATGAAATACTGGGGCAGGAATGAACCTAAGAGATAATGCTAATCTATCTTCTATTCCAAATTAACTTCCCTGTCACTCTTTCACATGCAAACCCTGGTTTATAAAATTGCTAGTCCTAATATATTACATTGTATTTTGCCACATCATCTTTTCCTTCAAGACCCTGTCCTATAACTCATCTTTTTATCTTTACTCTTCAGTCACCTCGAACCTCTGAATTTTCAGCTATTTTTCCCATGCACTATTAACATTCTCACATCCATTCGAACATGCACACATATACACACAGGAATTGTCACAGGTTTATCTGACTTTGTTGATCCAAAGTATTATTACTTGAAGACATTTAACAGTTGAGGGTGGGAACAAGATATGAGAAGATTCCATAAATTCTTAGGACCAAAGGAGATCAGACAGGTAGGGGAGCAACAGCTTGAAGGTGGATACTTTACCTCCAGTGCACCTGATTCCATAACAGTTCAGGAGTTTTATGTTTTAGGACTTTAGAATGGATAATTCCATCAGGCTTATAGTTTGATAGACCTTGAAGTACATGGTCAATATGCCAAAGAGGAACAAACAATGATAGAAATAAGAATTTCATTTCTAAGAAAGTTATATCTATTCATGTACAGCTTGCAAGAAAACACTTTCTCTTCAATTGCCTGTATAGTTATCTCCTATGGCAACTTTCAAAGTAAAGGAATCATGTTACAAGATGACACCAGATTGAATTTTAAGGAATTCATTTATTTATGTGTTCATTCATAGAGAGGAAATATATGCACAATTGCTTTACATTTGATACTAGATATCTTAAGTTTGGATCTGTGGAGAGGACCTGAGTCAAGGACTGTGTACAAATCTTTTAAGAAAGTTCTCCCACAATAACCTGCACAAGGAAGTGTGTTCTGGGACTTTCTGAGAGGCTCATGGAGATTGTGGAACTCACCAAACCCAGAGGTGTCCCTTGTGTTTTGACAAGGGAAGAAGAAAAATAAGGTCAAGAAATTTTCATCCAAGCTCTAACTCTGGCATTAGATCAGTGCACTTGAAAGTATTCCTCAAAAGCATTTGAAACAATTAAATAATATAGCATGTAATTTAAACAAATGCCCATTGAGGACCTTCTATAAGCTAAGAATAGGAAGGCAAAGTTGTAAAACTGGACACTCCCACCTTTGGTAAAGTCCCAGCTGGGATATCCAAACAGGATTCTTCAATCAATTCAGCAACCACATCTCTCCAATAGATGTGCCAATTAACAATGATTGAAACATAGATATGGCCTCTAGTTAATGTGAGATTCCATCTGTGACTAGTTACAAACAGAAATCAGACTCTTTGGGTGCTGAAGCACAAGGTAATAAAAAGTCATCTCTCCCTTCTCAAGCGCCTGCTCCTACCAAAATAATTGTTGATGAAATAATTCAAAATTCCAGCTAAAGGCATAGCATCTTGTTGCCTGACTATGGTTCTAAATAACTGGCTTGTCCAAAGCACTCACATGATCCAACCTGGCCTTTTGTGAGAAGACTTTGCTGGCTGCTAGTAACCATGTGTTCAATGTACAATAGAGAAGTATAATAAGAGAACATCTTGAATTGTTAGGAAAACCATTCTGTGCCTCATTCATTATTCATTCATTAAACAAATGTCTGTGGAGCCCTTGTTAGTTGTCCAGCATTGTTCTAAGACATGGGTTTTCCAGCAATGAGTAGAACAAATGTAGTCTCCACCTTCATGGATTGTTTATCATAGAGGAAGGGATACAGACATAAGTTTGAATAATAAGTAAATATAACGGTGTTCAGGAAGTGAAGACATCATGGAGAAAAATGAATGAGACAGGTAGTAGGGTTGCTTTTTTGTACAGGGTGACCAAAGGAGGTGTCAAAGATGAGATAGCATCTAAGAAGAGCTCAGAAGGAGATGAGCCATGAATCCCTAGAAAAGTGTGTGTGTGTGTGTGGTGTGTGTGTGTGTGTGTGTGTGTCTGTCTGTCTATTTAGAGTGAAAAATAGGCCAGAGTGTCTATAGGGAATTCAGCATTCAGCAAGGAGGTCATAATGGTGGGAAAGGAAAGGTTATAAAAGGCAATCTCAATCTTTGCTGGGCAGTAAAAACACTTGCAAAGCTTTAAAAAAATCCCAATGTCCAGGTCTTAAACCAGATCAGATTATGTGGGTCAGGACCAAGACATTAGAAGACCCCAAGTGATTCCAATGTGCTGCCAGGGCTGAAAACTAACTAGAAAGAACTTACAGGAGGTATGATGGTCAATTATGTATGCAGACTACTAAGGCTATGATTCCAGATAAGTGGTCAAACATTACTCTGGATATTTCTCTGAAGTGAACATTTAAACTAGTGGACTTGGAATATGATAGGTTGCCTTCCATAGTGAGTACCTCATCTAATCAGAGGTCAACCTGAATAGAGCAAGAGATCACCTTGCTCCAGAGCAAGAGGCAATTCAAGTAGAATATAGGCTCTTCCCTGGTTCCCTACCCTGACAACCCACCCTGCACATTTTAGACATGTTGGTTTCCTTAGTCAGAGTGCCAATTTTTAAAAAATAAAGCCAAGTTCTTTATATTAGGATACATTTTATTGGTTCAATGTCTCTGGAGAAAACCAACTGATACAGAAATGTTATAAACATAGTAAATCTCTGGTTGCTGTGTCTAACTTAGGCTATAGAGAAGTCAAGGGTCAAAGTGAGGAGATCTCTTAGGAGGACATAACAATAGTCCAGGCAAGAGTTAATCATGGGCCAGACCCAGCTAATAACTGGAAGGTAATGAGAAATTGTAGGATTCTGTATTTTCTCTGAAAGTGGAGCCCCATATATTTGCTGTTGGGTATAGGAGAATTTTGCAACAATTTATGTTAGAGACCTAGAGCTTCATCAAATTGAATGTGTAGTTAGTCATTTATTTTATTTGATTTAGATCCCATGCAACCAAGCAGAAAAGTACCATTAAGTGTTAACAGACACATGCAGCCAAATGAAAGTCTTGATCCTTAGAGAATTCTGGCCTCAACCAAACAATTCAAACATTTTCAAACATGCTGGAATAAGCAAGAAACAAAACGTGCTTTGACAGATAATTTATTTCCAAACTATATGTATCTTAAGTATAACCGAACACAGCTGTTTTTCCTCCCATTCTTTCTCTCCCATCCCTTTGATGAGGCACTGACAGCCTTAGAACAAGGCAAGTGCAAGGCTTGCACAGCAGGACAAAATGTTTTGTTATTCACAAGGACTCTGACCTCAGGAGGGCTGAGTTTTCACCTATAAATCATCATCCAGACATCCAAGGGCCGCTGCATTTGGCAAGGACCCTCTCCCCCACTGCAGCAAGGCCAAAGTCAGGCAAGCACCCAGGAAACTTCCATGTCAAAGAATCAGACAGCTGATTCTGTCCCTGCCCCCATATCTTCCCCCTTTCAGGCAGACTATGCTGCTCAGGGCCAGGAAATCGCCTGCTGTTTTTCACCTTGGGGTCTTCCTGGGAGCTGTCCCCTCTGTCTGGTGGCTAGTGTCTCCACCTGCTTCATCTAGATCAAGCCCTCAAACCTTCCTATGGGGCTCTGCAAATGGTGAGGCAGATTGTTTCCCCTCAACATTGACTTGAAATCTCTCTCCCTGCTGGAGCCCTATTTAACCTTCCTCCAACTCACTTGTTTTCCCCTGTCAGTGGTCTCCATGCAAAGGACTATGGTCTTAATATTTGTGTCCCACAAATTCATATGTTGAAATTTTCACCCATAAAATGATGGTATTAGAGGGTAGAGCTTTTGGGAGGCAATTAATTTATGGTGAGGCAATTAATCCCTCATGAATGGGATTATTGTCCTAATAAGAGACTAAGAGAGAACTCTCTTGACTTCCACCATAAGAAGTTAGAATGAGATGGCATCTGTTTATGAGGAAGCAGCCCTCACCAGACAATAAATCCTCTAGCACCTTGATCTTGGAGTGCCCAGCGTCCAGAGCTATGAGAAATAAACTTCTGTTCTTTATAAACCACCCAATTTATGGTGTTTTGTATAACAGCCTGAACAGATTAAGATAATGATTTTGAAGGTTCATCTTTTACAATATGTAGCACATCTGTAAGCATCCTTATAATGTCTGTTTCATCTTCTAGGCTCCAAAACATCACAAGAATAGTCAAGCCCTGAGCCTGCCTGGTTCACTCCTGTAGGCTTTTGGGAACTTGAGAAGGCAACAGTAAAGTTGAGAAAAAGTTCATTTTTTCCTTTGCTCTAAGACTTTTAACTATTTGACCTTTTAGATTATTTAAATATAATATTTTGTTTAAATGTAATGGGGCAGTAAAGCAAATTATGCAAATACAAGCCAAGTAAAGAGGTTATGATGTTAACATAAGAGTAGTATTCAAGGGAAAAACAATTATATGAGACAAAGATTTCTTTTAGTGAACTTTGTGTTCCACAAGGAAAATGCAAAATCATTTAGAAGTATTTTTCCCAAACACTATCAAATAGACAAGTGAAAAACTATTATAAATTGTAAGAACAATTGTCAGAATACAGCAACTTTTAAAATGCTATATATCTCTTTCGGTTATGGTCAAATCAAATAGGAGAAACAAAGATAAAAAGAATATAGAAAATATTTAAATAATGTGATTAATAAAATAAGTTTAATAGGCTATCTATTGTGCACAAATTGTAGGGTTATTGATTCTGATCATGAATCAATAAAACTACAAATAAATACCAAATCATCATAATAAAAAAATCCTAGTCATTTGCAAGTTTTATTGCATTATTTAAAAATCTCTTGGAATGGGAAAAAAGAGGAAGCAAAATATATCATGTAAAGATACAAATTCCCTATGATGAATGTGATCATTATGTAAATATAAATGGTACCAGTAAAATTAAAAATAAAAAAGAAGAAGAACAACAAAAAATCTCATGGAAAAAATAGAAACATCTATCCTTTAATTTAAATTACATTTAGGAAACAGTGATAAAGTGAACACTATAAATTAAAGCTTATGGGGAAGAGCTAAGAGAAATATTCAAAGTAAAATTCAAAATCTTAAAGGATTCTGAAACTGAAATGGAAACAATATGTACTAACTCAAGAACAAAGAGAAGAAAAATAAAGAAGAAAACAAACCACACAAATACAAAAAATAAACAGAGAATGTAGGAAAAATGAAATAGAATAATGAATAATGTAACAGTAGAAATTGATGAATTAAAATTTACAAATATACAACAATTTGAGAATAAACAGTCTAACTTGTATGATAAAAGAACAAAGAAAATTAAAAAATATTACTTTAGATACTAGAAAGTATGTCCAATCTCAGATATGAAGTAAATAAGATATTATATAAATGGAGTCCAAAGCTAATAAATTTAAAAACACTAGACACATATAAATGAGAAAAATTTATTAAAGTAGGAAACCAAGAATAAATATTTAATCAAGGGGAAAATTGAAAAAAAAAAGCAAAGATATTATCAGCAACAGATATGTCCATGTTAGACCTGGTTACAGGAAAATTCACTCAAACTTGCAAGGTATACATAATGTAATGTAAAAACCACTTCCCATTCTATCATTTTTCTAACTAACTGAATGTTAGGACAATATTCAATTTCTCTTAAACTCAGTTTCTTAATTATCAAAATTAAGGCAATCATAGCTTTAAAGCTAATTCTTTAGCTATAAAGAATTAAGGAATCAGAGAGATATCCAGAACAACTAGAATTTTAAACTTCAGCATGTGGAAAGCTGGTTTTTCCAGCACCATTTATTAAAGGGCCATCTTTTTTCCAGTGAAGATGTTTGGCTCCTTTGTCAAAGATAAGATGGCTGAGTTGTTTCTGCATCTTCTAGTCTGTTCCATTGATCCTCAGGTCTGTTCTTTTGCTGGTACCATGCTGTAGTAGCTTAGTAGTATAATTTCAAGTCAAGGATTGTCAAGCAGGATGCCCCCCTGCTTTGCCTTTGTTGCCCAGAATTGCCTTTGTTATTCTAGATCTCTTCTGGTTCTAAATGAATTTTAGATTGTTTTCTTTAATTCGGTGAGATATGCTATTGGTATTTTATTCAGATTGCTTTAAATCTGTATAACAGTTTTAGAAGTATGGCCATTTTCACTATGTGGATTCTTCTTCCCCAAGATCAAGGGATATCTTTCCATTTTCTGATATCTCCTTTGATCTTTTTCCAAGTACTGTGGTTTTTAATTAAAGGTTTTGTACTTCCTTCATTAGATTAATTCCTAGGTATTTCATTCTTTTTGATGCTATTGTGAAAGGTGATGTTTCCCTAATTTCTCTCTCAGTGAATTTGTAAAACTAAACCCATATCTTTCACCACATACTAAACTAAAATCAAAATGATCAAAGATCTAACTATTGAAACAAAAACACTAAATCTGCTGAAAGATAGAATAGGCAGAACTCTTAAAGACATTGATGAAGGCAAAGACTTTATGAACAACACCCTGATTGTACAGGAAATATCACAAAGAATTGATAATGGGGATCTCATCTTATTAAAAAGCTTTTGCACAGCAAAAGAAATCATAAATAGAGTAAAAACTAACTCCATAGCATGGGAAGAAATTTTTGCCAGCTGTTCCTCAGTCAAAGGACTAACATTTAGAAAAGAACTCAAAAAAAATTAGGACCCCTCCCCCACAAATTAAAAAACCAAATCCCACAATGGGCACCTGAAATGAATAGACACTTCTTAGATGAAGAAGTAGATATGGAAAATAAATATATTAAACAATGTTCAACATCTGGTCATTTGAGAGATTCAAATTAAATCAACACTGAGATTCCATCTCACTCCAGAAAGAATGACTGTTATCAAGAAATCAACTAATAAATGCTAGTGGGACTGTGGGAAAAGAGGAATCTTTCTCCATTGTTGGTGGGAGTGTAGACTGGTACAACCACTGTGGAAATCTGTAGAGATTCATCAAAAAACTGAAACTAGCGATTTGATTTTATCCAGCTATTTCCCTTCTCAGCACTTCCCAAAAGAATCAAAAGCATCGTACCACAGTGACAGAGACACACTCATGTTTATAGCAGCACAGTTTGGAATAGCTAAATCTTGGAAACATCCCAAATACCCATCAACTGATGAATGCATAAAGATTTGTATATATATGGATAAAAATTTGTATATGTATATATATCTATATCTATATCTATATATGAATACTATTCAGCCATAAAGAAAGATAAACTTGAGACATTTATAACTAAATGGATGGACCTTAAGACCATACTCTTAAGTGAAGTAAATATGACACACATGTATAAATACCGAATAGTTTCTCTGGTGTGAGAAACTGAAAGTGTAAATGAGGACCAAAATATATAAGAGATATTGTGAAATAGGAAGAAAATGTTCAAATAGGTAGGGGAACTAGGGAGGGGTGTGGGAGAAAGGAAGGAAGGGACAGGGAAAAAGGAGAAAATAAAGAATAAATGGAAACAAAGCTTTTGTAAATAAGGAGAAGGTGGGTTGAAGGGAAGGGAAAGGGATGGGAAAAAATAAGAATGAAGATATATCATGTACAGGTACAAATTCCCTATGATGAATGTGATCATTATGTATACCTAAAATGTACCAATAAATGTTTTGCTTCAAAAAATACTATTAAAATTGGTAGCAACCTATAGTAATATGGCCAATTTTAAAGAAAATATATAAGCAACTTAATACCATTATAATGAAATAATTATAGTTTGAAAATAAAACAGGACAAATGTCTCATTCACATGGATAGCCCCCAAACCACAATAAAAATGGTGCAAGATGCACCAATTTATTAAAGGATATAAACAAACACTTGAGTGAATAGATTAGGACTTGGAGGAGGTTGATATAATTCTGATTGTGGAAAATATGAAGTACAAAGGCAGTGTGACACTTACTTTACAATTTTCTTATGAAGCATATTTCAGCCTTTTGAGTAAATTCTGTTAAAAGACATGACCAAAATATTTTCCATGAGTTTCAATGAGTGGGAGTATTTATTCTCATGCAGTTCTGTAGCTTATATTTTATTTTCTATTGAAACTTTATGAGCAAATAGATTTCCTATGTTTAATTTATATTATTAGTGGGTTTGCTTCCATATTCTGGAGAGATCTCTTTGCTTGCCCAAATGGTGACTCACATAAATTAAATACACGAAGATTTGCGTACTAATGATTAGGTCACTAAGGAGGCATGAGGGACCTCCCAAGAGGCCAGAGCAAACAAGCATCTCCACCACTAGTCTAGCACTTGGGGCAGGGAAAGGAGGACATGAGATTAGACATAACACATCTCTGACAAATCTCAGGATGACTATCCATTCCCAGGGATCTGAGTTTCTAATAAAATCCATGACATGAGCAATGCCAAATAGCAGCTGTTTCTCAGTAAGAGGCTCTTATAGCTGCTGCTTTATCATAGGCTAGAGATTGAGGATACTCTTCCACCCTAGAATTTGATTCAGAGATGGGCTCCAATGTCAATTACAACAGGGAGTTTCTTGGAGTTTCCATATACTCCCCACAGGCTGGCAAATGCTGTGCCAATCAATGGAGGTATGGGTACAAAATGTAAGTAGGTTCATCGATGCTGGCTGAAATGAATTTCACACACACATTCCCCATTTGTATGACTTCACACATTCTTACCTGGTTCACCTCTACCTTATGTTTCAGAAGTGGAATTTTTCATTATCCTTTCTAAGTTCATGTGAGGATAGCACTGCATGCTTTTCTCTGGGTCCTTCAAGCATCCTATTCATATCATTTGCAAAGATAAATTTTTGTTGAATACCTTTCACGTTCAAGGAAAGGGGCTTGGAGCCCATGTTACAGAATAACTAAAGACAGTTTCTGCTGTGGAGTGATTGACAATTTCACTTCGGTAATTCTGATTTTTAAAAATTATCAAAGTAAAATATTAAGGGCAAGAACTAAGTAAATGTGAAGGCCACCATGCTAAAGGTATGGTGTGGAAGATGTGATCTCTTCAGGCTCATGAAAGCAAGGTAAGAAGAGAACAAAAGGGAGTGCCAGAGTACTGACAGTAGGCATGGGTACCTATGTCCTAGGAGAAATGTGACACAGGGGCTGCTTTATTAGTAGCTGTGCAAATATCTCCAAACCCCACCCCCATCCCACACTCCCACCTACCACAAATATAAAAAAGCAGGATTCTGACCAGGAATGTGGCTTCCTGCTCTGGAATTTAAGATGCTCTGGTCATGCACCTAGGGCAGAACCTGAGCAGAGAAAGTGAAAGGGGCTATGAAGGCAGGAAGTGAAAAAAGACCCTTGTCAGATGACTCAGGGGGTCCTGAACTGTACCACTTGGTCATGAGAGAAGAGAAGAGGCTGAGAACTTTAGATTTCAGCAAACAACCCTGCCAGCAATCCACAGCCCCAAAGTATAAGAGCTCTGAGCAACTTCCCCCGCCTTTCCCCTACAATGAGTAATAAAGACAGAAGTGGAGACTCCCTGGGAGTTTGTCTTCTCCCTCCAATATTGACATTATTTCTGGGACCCTCCACAGTTGCCAAAATTCATGAATATTAAAGTACCTTACATGAAATGACATAGTATTTGCATATAATCTGTGCAATTCTTCTGTATACTTTAAATCATCTCTAGACTACTTATAATTCCTAAACACTATGTAAACTCTTCTTATAGTATAGAGTTTAGGGAATAATGGCAAGAAAAAAGAGGCTGAATATGTGCAGTCCAGAGGCAACTTTCTAAATATATTTTCAAATTGATTCTTAGAGAAATCCAGAAATGTGAACACTCCAGTGGAGAACGCCAACTGTATTCAGCATGGGCCCATCCAACTGTCTTAAATTCAGGAATGAGAAACCACATTTCCCAGCACAGAGTTCTGCTTTGGTGTGTAACTTGTGGCAGATGGACCATGGATGGGAGTGGAGCTTAGGGGCATTTGCCAGCCAGTAATAAAGCAGCACTCCATTTATTTCACCTAGGACATAGGTGTCCATGTCTATTGGCAAATTCTCAGCGTCTCCATCTTCTCCTGTCCACCTCTCTTTCATTGACCTTCCATGACTGCTCTCTCATACTCAAAATACCTTTAGCCTATATGGTCTTTATTGTTGACTTAGCCCATGGGCCATCTTGCTGCATTTTGAAATTGTTTGAAAATCATAATGACTCAATAAAGAAGCTGGAGGTGAGGTCTGAGTCTACCGTTGTACAGTTTGCTCCCCTATTATCAATGGTGAAGTGAGGGGAGATGATAGTTATAAAATTTTTCCCAGAGTAGGAGCAGGTTGTCATATGGCAAGAAGAATTTGAGATAGATTTTTAAAGGATCTTTAAAAGTTTTTATTTGTATTAGTACAAGTTTGCACTATATAATCATTATATTCATTGTGGGGAGTTAAGATGTACATAAAACATCTAATTCTTTTCTACCTTCACATTTCCCCTCCTCCTTACCCCTTAATCTCTTTGTTCCCTTCCCTTTTACAAAAGATCTGTCTCTCTGTTTCCTATATCTTTTATTTTGCTCTTTAATTTATTTATATTTTGAGTTTATCATATAAGAGAAATTATATAATATTTAAACTAGTGTGTCTGATTTATTTCACTTAACATGATAGTTTTAAGGTACACCTACTTTCCTACAAATCACTCAAGTTTATCCTTCTTTGTGGCTGAGTAGTATTCCATTGTGTGAAAATACTACATTTTCTTTACCCATTCCCCTCTTGATGAACATAAAGGCTGCTTCCAAGATTTAGTTACTATGCTGTTATAAACATAGGTATGGATGTATCACTGTAATATAATGACTTTAACTTCTGAACATGATAGATTTGAAAGGTGAATTGAAATTCTATGGTCAGAATGGACAAGGAAGGAGCTATTCTAAAAAAGGGAAAGTAATGTAAATACTTACTTGACTTGTTCAAAAAGCATTTGGAGGGTATGGACCATGAGTGAGAAAATTGTAGAAAGGCAAGCCTGAGTTTTAAGCAGAGGAAGCTCATGATAGCAATATGCAGTAAATATATTAAACTATATCCTGATTCTCCAGTACCATCTTTTGACTTGCTACTCAAAATGTGGTCCATGGGCCAGTAGCATTATTATCCCTTAGGGGCTTCTTGACATGCAGAATCTCATGTTCTGCCCCAAACTTTCTGAAACAGAATATGTACTTTCACAAGATTCCCAGGTGACTTGTGTGCATGATAATGTTTTGCAAGGATTGTCCAATCACAGAGGTTACTAAAACCCTAAGCTGCCCTTGAAGTCTGAAATGTAATTAACAACTAGACTCTGAGTCATTACCTTGAGGCTTCATTTCTCATTGAGGTAGCACATAAGAACTCCCCAACCTTCGGTGAGCACAGGAGCAAGCACACAGTTTCTTGGGCTCTGTGCTCCAGCTCACCTAGGGATTCTCAGCCTGATCACCCTGAGACAACCGTATGCAAAGTGCTAAGCTAGAAAGACTGCTGCTTATCAGTAGCAAGTAACAGATTATGGAAAAAATAGGGAGTCCAACAATATTAATATTACCCACATCAAAAGTTTTGGATTTGCTGCATTGGTCTTTAACTTGCTCCAGCACTGCTCCAGCTGGACATTTATCATAGTTAAAGCAGAAATAATATTAGCCTTCCAAGCAGTGATAAAATGAGCAGTGTAAACAAAAGCAAGTAAGCACCCTTAGTCCGATCTCTTGTTGTCTCTGACCCAACACCTACTAAGATGATTAGTCAGGGCACATGAGAACAGGGCAGAAGGGACCCCAGGGAGGAGAAAGAGCCTCTCCCTGCTTCCTGAGAATCCTCCTGCACATAGCCTGGTTTCTAAAATGCCTGCAGCTGATTAGGGCTCTGGAAGTCTAGAGCTTTAGCTCAAACTCTGTGCCAAATTCTGTCATGGTTATTTTTCTCTAGGAGGGAAAGTTCCTTCCAATTTACAAATTTTTTGCTATTAGTATTCAGGCTTCCTGGGAAGGAAGCGTTCCCCTCCCAAGAGCTCCAGTGAGGCTTGCTGCAGGGTAGGGAGCCGGCTTCCTTGGCTACTTCCACGCTTCTCAGAGATGGGCTCTGTATTGCAACTTTATAGGTAATTTTATTAGTGGCAACTGTGCCCCTGGTGTGAGATGGACACTAGTATAAACCTCATCTCTTCCACGTGACTTCTGGACTTATTAAGGCCTTTGCTTAAACTGCTTGTCTGAGTTATTGACTTGGGCCCCTTCTGTTATGCTGTCTTTTTATTATAGTGTTTCTTCTTTTTATTGGTAATTTAAGAGGCCCTGCATTATACTTCCTTTTGTTTTCCTTGAAGGACATGTCAAGCATATGAGTTAGAGGGTCTAGTTTATTGTCCAAATCTTAACGCAGCAGCAAGGGACATATGCCGGCCAAACTCTATCTAGTACCACCCATGAGAACAAAGCCTTAATCTATGTCAGTTTACAGGTACTGTATTGGGGCCACTTTGATAGGTGAGTTTTGTGTTAGAAGGTCCAAGTTTCCCGGTGGCAATGCACAAGTGTATGTGTGGGGTGGTTTGGTCAACTCCTCACTATTGCTCAAATATGCCTTGATTCACTTTTATGTTGCATGGGTTTATAGAAAGCTTGACCTCCAGAAATAAGTTGTCAACGTGGAAAACATGGACAAACACACAGCTCTACTCTTCTCACATCAGAAGAAAATCCAGCTCTTTTGTCTTGTCTGTTGAGTCTTTTGTGGCCAGGACTGTAGGAAACCAGACTCTTACAAGGACAATCCCTTCCAGGAAGCCTGCCGTGCTGTGTAGTGTCATTGCATTGTGTACAGGCCAGCTGATCCCAATCTTGACTCACATAGTTGACTGGAAAGTGAGGCTGGATAAGTGCATTGCTCCCTGCAGGCCCCTGATGCCCATTTGCACATTGTTAGAAATCAAAAGTGATGGAAGTCTCAGTGAAATTGAATCTAGCATCTTATAACTCTCTCTTGCTATCCTAGTTTCTTCTCTTCTACTTACCAGCATATTTATATCTCTTGTCCACTAAAACAAAAACAAATCTAAGGAAGCAAATTAACTTTTATCTTATCCTACCATCTTCTTGTACTCATACTGGTTTTCTTTCTTTTGTTTAAGTGTTATGTATCTTCTGAGTAGTCTCTATTATTGAACACAGTTTCTTTCTTTTTATAAAATAACTTTTAATGTGTATTTTTGAGATTCACAACATGATGTTCTGGTATACATGTAGATGATAGAGTGCTTACTGTCATGAAGCAGATTGGCAGACCACACATCTTGCATAGTTACTTTTATTTTTGGGAAAAAAGCAGCTAAAATCTACTTATTTTTTAAAATCCCTACTATGATAAAATTTTCTTTTTTTGTTGTTAAATGTTGTTAAATTCTTTAATTGGTACATTGTAGGTATACAACACAATTACATTTCTCATTGAGAATTGTACCTTTACATAATGCATCTTGGTTCTTATTTTTTCCCCATTCCTAGCCCTCCCTTCACCCCCTTCACCCTTCCCTATTTACAAAGACTTTATTTCCATTTTTTCCATTTCTCATCATTTTCCCCTTCCCTTCTTTCCTTTCCCCTGCCCCTCCCACTACCCCTACCCCTTTGCACCTTTTCTTCCTATTTTGCATTATTGGTTATTCATTCTAATCATGGGTACATTTTAGGTATACAATACAATGACATTCATCATTGGAAATTTGCAGCTTTACATAGTCTCTCTTGGTTTTTATTTTTCACCCTTGCCCAGCCCTCCCTTCAAACCCTCCAGTCCTCCCTATTTACAAAGACTTTGTTCCTATTTTTCCATTTTCTCATATTAATCCCATTCCCTTTTATCCTTTCCCCTAGCCCTTCCACTTCCTTCCCCTTTGCCCCTTTTCTTCCTATTTCACATTACCTATTATACATCTAGTCCTTATTTACACTTTGTTTCTCACACTAGAGAAATTATTCGGTATTTATACATGTGTGTCCTATTTATTTCACTTAAGCATATCACCTCAATGTGCATCTACTTAGCTATAAATGTCTCTAATTTCTCATTTTTTACGGCTGAGTAGTACTTCATTTTATAAAAAAAACACGTTTTCTTTATCCAGTCTCCAGTTGATGGGCATTTGGGCTGTTTCCAACTTTTACCTATCACAAACTGTGCTGCTATGAACATGGGCACACATATATCACTGTGATATGATTCTTTTAATTCTTTGGGGAAGATCCCCAGCAGGGGAATAGCGGGGTCAAATGGGACTTCCAGTCCTAGTTCTTTGAGGTATCTCCATGCTGATTTCCACAGTGGTTACACCAGTCTACACTCCCACCAGCAGTGGAGCAGGGTTCCTCTTTCCCCACAGCCCCGCCAATATTTGTTACTGGTTGATTTCATGATAGCAGCCATTCTTTCTGGAGTGAAGTGGAATCTCAGCATTGTTTTCATTTGCATCTCTCGAATGGCCAGTGATGTTGAACATTTTTTCATGTATTTATTTGCTGTTTCAACTTCTTTGTGTGAGAAATGTCTGTTCATTTCAGATGCCCATTTCAGATTGGCTCTTTAAATTTGGGAGGTCTGCTCTTTTTAAGTACACAATGGATGGCTTCCCCGAGGAGCCAGGCGTTGCGGGGGGGGGGGGGGGATGTCCAGTGGATTGTTGCCGGGGCGCGGGCTGATCCGGCGTGTTCTGCTCAACTCACTATCTCAGTAGGACGTGCGCAGACCTGCCTGTCTGCAGCAGTATGATACAATTTTCTTAACTATAGTTCTCATACTGTGCATTAGGTCTCCAGACTTTTCAACTAATGTATCTACAACTTTGTGTCATTTGGGCAAAACTTCCCCATTTGCTTTCTCCATCCCTGTACCTGGTAAACACTGTTTTATTCTGTATCACCTTGTAGTTGTCCTTCAGTATCAACAGAAGAACTATTCCAGTACCCCTTACAGATACCAAAAGCTGCAGATGCTCAAGCCTCTTTTATAAAATGGCAGAATATTTTCATATAAGCTATGTAAATTCTCCTGTATGCTTTAAATTATCTCTAGATAACTTATAATACCTAATAAAATATAAATGCCATGTAAATATTTGTTATACTATATTGTTTAGGAAATAATGGCCAAAAATGTCTGGATATGTTTAGTAGAGATACAGCTTTAAAAAACATTCTTGACTGGGATTAGTTTAACCTGCAGACATATGTCAAACCTGCCAGTATGGAACTCTCAGATATGGAAGGCCAACTCTATATTTGATCTTCTTTTTCTTCTCTTAGATTCCACACACAAGTAAGATCGTGTAATATTTTTCTTTTATCTCTGTCTCATTTCACTTTGCATAATGACCTCTGGGAACACTTTGCCATGGCAAATATCTCCTTTTAAAAAGGCTGAATACTATTCCATTGTGAATGCATTCCACATTTTCTTTCTCCATTTATTTATCAATAGTCTCTTCAGTTGCTTGCATACCTCAGCTATTGTGAACAATGTTGTGATAGCCATGGGAGTATAGATCTCTTTATGAGGTTCTGATTTCATCTTGACACTATTTCTTAACCAAATACTTGAACTTAATTCTTTTAGCCTTCACCAGCCTGCCCAAATTGTTTCCTAAAAATGCTCATAAGGACAAGCACTCAACTGGAAAATCCAATAATTATATTTTTTAAAATTCTGAATTTTCTGGTTCTCTTTGCATCAGTTGATTCTACTATGTATTGTTTTAAATTGTATTACTTGAGTCTTTTTATTTTCTGGTTTTTGATGCTTTCCTATCTAAAGCCTTGCAATATCCTGGAGGACTGCACCTCCCCGAGGTTGGCTAATTCCTAGAGAGAGTTGAAGAACTTGCCTTGCAGCATGAGCTTCAAATGCACCCCACAATCGCCTCCTCAGCATAGATCTCACAGTCAGGGCCAATACTTCCCAGTCCTCATCATCCCAGGGGCAGGTACCAGGCAGTGAAAGCCAGGCCTTATGCCCCTACACTTCAGAGCCCACTGAAATTATTCAAACTCATCAATACTAAACCTCCTTACCTTGTCTCTTCCCTCCCATGAAAACCAGAATGAAGGTTCTAGTCCACATTGTTCCCTCTCTCGCTGTGTCCTGACACACTCTCGTGTCTTCCTCATGTGGTCCTGTATGGCATGCCATGTCTCCTGATTTGAGAGGTCTGTGAGTGTAAAAACGTCTTCCTTCATAACAGTCATTTCCATATCTGCATGTCTGACCATACCTGATTGGAATAGAGCCAAGGGTATCCTTACAGCATATATTCTGTTTTTGGAAAATGTCATTTCAAACAGCTCTCTAGTCTTTTAAATATTTTCCTTGTTAATTTTTTTTCACTATTCTATTGTTTGCATTTCTCTATTCTTGTTTTTAATTTGCCTACAGATGTTCTAGTGTCAATCACATCTACAGTGTAAGGGATTTCTAACTGTGACATGAGGTGGATGGCTAGATAAAAAAGTTTTGTGCTTGTTTTTCACAAAGGTAGTAAGGAGAAAGGATTTAAGGAAGATTAGGATTATAATAAACCTTTGTAACCAATGCACTGAATATGCACAATCTGTGAGATGAAATAAAAAAGTGTCTTTATTTTGTCTCCCATAGCCCTTCAAATTTGCCCTTACCATTGGACGAAGATGGCATGATTTTCAAATACTTATGTTTTTAATGATCTTCATTTAAAAAATAATACTTCATGTATTTATATAAGCAAGATAGGTTTTAAGTATTGTATCTTCTTACAAATGTGTTGTTAAAAAACCAAGCAATACTTCTAATGCTTAATTTTCTATGTCTGTGCAAAATCTCTCTGTTTGGACAAGGCTGTGATCTATATTAGTGATTCTCAAACTTGGCATCACATCAATAAAACCTGGTTAATTTATTTAAAATTCAGGCATCAGACTCTGTCCCAGACTTGTTAAGTCAGTCTCCTGGCCAGCAGCATTTTTGTCAAGCTTTACCTGTGATTCTCTTATACAGCAAGGTACTTAGCTCTCCTGGTGGTAGCTAGTCAGAAATACCAATGCTACCTAAAGAATGGAACTAGACCCTGATGGGCAAGTCTTGCACTTGCAAATTTGGAAAATTTCAGTGTTTCCAGCAATTCCTTTGGAAGTAAATTCCAATAATATCTTATTTTTATTTATTTGTCATAAAAGCTTCTCTTTTCACTAGTTAGATATACTCTTACAGGGTGAAGCCCCACCTCCAGGTTTACCAGTTAGTTCTCTGCCTCCTCTATTGTTATGGAATGTTCTTGCATAACAGAGTTCTAGGAAAGCCTGACTCATAACCTTCAACCCTATGGTTTCTGTGTTCCAATGTTAAGTCCTTACTAAACAGTTAATTCACTTGCTCTTTACTAGGCTTTACTACTTGGGCCTCAGCTGCCAATTCTCTTGTTTTGTGTCCTTCTATTTCTCCTTAATCAGAGAACTGAAGTTCTCCATGCTTCTCATCAGTCATCTCCGGGTATGAAAAATTATATGAAAGGTTCATGACCCTTCACATATTTTCTTGATCTGTTTTGATTTTGTCCTCTGTCCATGGAGAAGAGCTCCCTTTGTTCTAATTCACAGTCACAGCTTTGATGCTAAAAGTTATTTAAGGTCCACTAAGAGAGGAAGATGGTGGTGGCTAAAGGAGAAGACATAGCTAGAGGTGAGGATTTTTGGTGCTAGTAAGAATTTATAGCCCCCTTCTTTAACCATCACAGAATCTAGGCAACTGAGGTACATTCTAACTCTTCTGTTTCTAGCCTTTCCCTGTCTTCACTTCCTCAAGGAGCAGACCTATGGGCTGTCTGGTGAGGGCCCACTTTCTGGTTCACAGAGGGCTGTCTTCTTGCTGTATTCTCATAAGGTGGAAGGGGGTCCATGAGCTCCCTGGGGTCTCTTCTAAGGGCACTAATTTCATCTCAAGGGCAGAACTAATTGGCTCCCAAAGTCTTTACCACCAAATGCCATCCCATGTCTCACAGCAATCTTCTAAAACAGTTATGTGCAGCCCCATTATGTAAATAGGTAAATCAATCATTTAAATAATCTTGTCTATAATTATAAGGATCAACTTGGAATGAACTGGGGTCTGTCAAAGGCACGGACTTCCATTTATCCTAAACTGATCAGTTTTTCCCAATTGAGCTTACATTTGACTTTCCCCATGAAATCTTTTCAATTTCCTCATAGTCCATTGCTCTCACTCCCGTATTCATAAGTAAGTACTTTGGGGGATGTTCTTTGTGCCAGACACCATGGCAGTCCTAAGGACAAGAGCATGAACAAGATAGGATGTATCTCTGATGTCAAGGAGCTTAACATTCTCATGGGGAGATAGATAATACACAAGCAAACAAATGGTTAAGAAAATTAAAGAGTGTGTAAGTGCTGTAAAAGTGATAAACAAGGTCATAGCAGGTGATAGTAGCTGGGAGGGATCTATTTAAGGTAAAATTAGAAAAAGCCTCCTTGAAAGGTGATATTTGAAATGTGACTTGGAAAATGAGAAAGAACTAAGTAAGTGAAGTGGTAAAGAATGAACATTTCATGCAGAGAGAGAAACAAGTGCAAAGATCCTGGGGCAGGAAAATAGCTTTCGATGTTTAAGGTGCAGTTTTGTCAGATCTTTTGTGTGTGATAAAAGATTAGGTTGCAAATACAAGTAGGCAACAAATCATGTAGACCTATGAGGTCACTCTGAATTTTATTCTAAAAATTCATGTTAAATCTTTGATAGTATAAACTGGAATGAAGTAAACAACATATTTGAAGTCCATGACCTGATAGGTTTTGAAATGTGTGTATGCCCATGTAATTATCATGATCAAGATAATGAATATATCCATCATCTCTAAAACCTTGTTATGGTTCTTTGCACTTCCTCACTCAGTGCATTACCTGATCCTAATTCCAGGAAACCACTGATTTCCTTCTTGGCACTATAAATTGGTTTGCATTTGCTAGAATTACACGTAAATGCGTTCATAAAATATATAGTTGTGTGAGTATGTGTAGCTTTTAGGTTTTTCATGGATATCTTTTATCAGGTTAAGAAGTTCTTTTCTGTTTGCTAAGAGATTTTGTCAGGAATGAGTGCTGCATGTTGTCAAACACTTGTTTTCTCTATCTTTTGAGATGATCAGTTTGTTTCTTTTCAATAGGTTATCATTGTCTTGAATGTTAAACTGAACTCTAATTCTCAAAATAATCCCTATTTGATCATGAGTTATTAGCTTTTTTAATGTATTGTTTGATTAAATTTTCTAGTGCTTGATGGAAACAACAGTGAGATTCCACCTCACCCCAGAAAGAATGGATGCTATCAAGAAATCAACCAATAACAAATGCTGGTGGGGGTGTGGAGAGGAAGGAACCCTTCTCCATTGTTGGTGGGAGTGCAGACTGGTGCAACCACTGTGGAAATCAGTATGGAGAGACCTCAAAGAACAAGGGCTAGAGGTCCCATTTGACCCAGCTATTCCCCTGCTGGGTATCTTCCCCAAAGAATTAAAACAATCATACAACAGTGATATATGTGTACTCATGTTTATAACGACACAGTTTGTAATAGCTAAAACTTGGAAACAGACCAATTGCCCATCAACTGGAAACTGGATAAAGAAGATGTGTTTTTTTAAATAAAATGGAGTACTACTCAGCCATAAAGAATGAGAAACTAGAGACCCCCTTATAGCTAACTGGATGCACATTGAGGGCATATTCTTAAGTGAAATAAATAGGACACACATGTGTAAATACTAAATAGTTTCTCTGGTGTGAAAAACTAACACAGTAAATAAGAATCATAATGTATAATAGATAATATGAAATAGGAAGAAAAGATCTAAAGGAGTAGGGGAAGTGGGAGGGGTATGGGAAAGGAAAAAAGGGAACAGAAAAAAATTATGAGAAAAGGAAAAAACGGAAACAAAATCTTTGTAAATAGGGAAGAGTGGAGGGGGTGAAGGAAGGGCAGGGGGATGGGGAAAAAATAAGAACCAAGATACATCATGTAAAGGTACAAGATCCCAATGCTGAATGTAACTGTATTTTATACCTAAAATGTACCAATAAACAATGAAAAAAAAATAAATTTTCTAGTGCTTTATAAAGGTTTGTAGATTAAATTTACATCTATGTTAGTGATTCTGTTATAATATCTTTGTCCAGGTTTGGTGTCAGAGCCAGATGTGGTGGCTCACACCTGTAATCCCAGTACTCGGAGGCTGAGGCAGGAGGACAGCCATGAGTTCAAGGCCAGTCTCAACTACATAGCAAGACCCTGTCTCACTGCCCCACTCCTACCAGAGTAATGCTGGCATCACAGAATGGATTTAATTGTCCTTAAGAATTTGGTCAAGGTGATATTAATTATTAATGTCTGGCAGATTTCACAAGGGTAGCCACCTGCGCCTGGAAGTTTCCTTTGCTAGAAGGTTTGAAAGCACAAATTCAGTTTTTAAACCTAGGTGTAAGATTATGTATTCAGTTATTCATTTTTTTCTTGAATGAGTGTTGTTGCTCTATATTTCAAAGAACTTTCCCTTTTCTTTTGCTTTGTCAAATTTATTGCCCTAAATTTGTTTATAATAGTCATTATTATCCTATTATCTATATAAGTTTTAGTAATGTCTCATAATTCCTGATGCTGTCTCTTGTTCCTGATACTGTCAAATTGTGTTCTCCCTTTCTCTCCCCCCTCCCCTAGCTCTGTCTCTCTGTTTGCCTCATGATGAGTCTGCCTAGTAGTTTATCAAATTTATTCATTTTTTTAAATAACCAGCATTTGATCTTGCCTATTTCTCTATTTTTATATGTAATTAGATTTTTCTCTAATCTTTATTATTTCATAATTTTATCATTTTTAAATTTAAAAATAGTGTTTTCTAATTTTTGTCTTTGAACTGTTTTATTGTTCTGAAAAGGAAACTATGGTCATTGTCTTGAGGTCCATCTTTGGGTTTTCAATTTGGCTGGTGGGCCGATTAACTAGTCCCAGTTTTTTTGTGACATTTAATCCTTCCAGGTGTTTTTTTCCTCTGGCCTGATGGTTTTCTCACTGGTACATACCAATCAGTACTCAGCTTAAGACCCAAGAGGACCCTCTGTACCTCTCTGCAGTTCTTTTTTGCAATGCTTTCTTTTCTTGTGTTCTCTTGTACTCTCCTCCAAATCCTGGCTTCCCTGGCCTCCTGGCTCCTCCTTTATTGTCTCCTCAACTCAGTGAAACCACCAAGCTTTGCCTGGCTTCCCCCTTCCTAACCGCTATGGCCTGAAATTCCTTCAGGCACTAACCTGGGAGAATGGCAAAACTCCATGTTGTTTCTTATATCTCAGACATTGTCTAATGGCCAATGTTTTGTTAACCATTGTTGCATATATTTTTGCAAGATTGTTTAGTTATTTCATATGGCAGGATAAATCTACATCTCTTCCCTTTGAAGGATTTTTTTTTTTTTAGAGGAGTGGCATTTTATGATTTTAGGTTCATACTGGTCACATAAACCTTCTGCTGCTACGTAGAAAGCATGTGGAAGTACTTACTGCAGGAATGCTGGCAATATGTGATGGGCATTGAAGTGGGGCTTCTTAAGAGCTGTGGAGACAGAGCTGGGGATGTGTCTTTCTGAAGATGGAATGCACAAGGCTTGATGATCACTGGCAGGAAATGGAGGAGTCAAAACTGCCCTCTGGACACTTTTCTACAACAGCTGGTAGGATGGAGAAAGGGAGAAAGAATGGCATTGCAAACCATCAGAGGTCAAGAAGTTAGGATCTGAATATTATCACTTAGCTGAATCTGGTCAAGCAGGGAGAATGTGGAGCTCCAGGGATAGATCAGGGCTGGAGATAGGAACATGAAGTCATCAGCTCAGATTTATTCAAAGCTCTGGGACTGGAAGAGGCCACCACAGGGAACAGGGTAGGTAGAGCAAAAAAGAGGACTAAGGCTGAGGGGCCTTCAGCATCTAGATGTCAGGAAGCAGAAGACCTGGGAAGATGATTGAGAAAAGGCACCTGTCTTCCCATCGGACTTAGTTCTGTATTTAACCAGCTGCTGTCCTACTTTATAATTACTTATTCATTCACTTGTCTATCAACTTGTCTATGAGCCCTTGAGGTCAGAAGCATTTTGTGTTTCTTAGGTTACATACAGTGCCTGTATACTAGAGCCATCTTTGAATGAATGAGTGAATGAATGAAGTCTAAGTTCAGAGATGATTGGTGTGAGGTCAAAAGTCCAAGTTGTCTGGAAGACAACTCTGGGAAAATAGACTCCGGAGTAAAAAAAAAAAAAACCCGATGACTATTCAGTGAGATTCTCCTGAGTGCCCATTTTCTTATCTGTACATGAAGTGTCCTGGAGAAGTGATCTTAGAGTTACTTCTGTGACCATGGTGAATGCAGACTGGAACCCCTGCTTGGCTTTATGCCACAGAACCGGCAAGGAGACAAAACAATGTGTTTGAGTCGGGCTTGATTGGTTGACATTTCTATTCTTTTGGTCTTCTGTCTATTTTAAAGCAGATCAAAGCATGTCTTGTGAAATGTTTTGGCCCTGGATTAGAATTTAAGATTCACTAAGGGCAGGAACAGACATTAATAAAATATCATTTTGACCCTTTCAAACTGGGGGGCCATGATAGGGTTCAAAAGAGGCCAGGTGTATCTCTGCCAGCCCCCCAGGGACATAAAGATGTCTTTTCTGAGGAATCAGGCTACAGGATAGTGGCAAGCGCTGCATCTACCCCCTGCTATGCTGCAAAGCCAGACCTCCTCTCTTGACTTAGAGGACTGGCAGAGACAGTGACAGGAGCCTGGCCCAGGACCCTGGCTGAAGTCCGGTCCGACTGAACACCGAGCAGAGAGCTGCAGAGCAAGGCAGCCTTCAGAGGTTAACCATGATATTTACAGTCTCAGAGTTCCTGTGGAGAGCTGTGGTCTCATGTTTTACACATTCAGCAAGTTGCACAGACCCTGAAAGGTTTAACTGTCCAGTTGAAACTATAATAAAGTTTATTTTGGTTAAAACCTGAAATGAGTCTGAGTTTGGATTTTTCAGCCTGGTGACTTTGTGTAAACGGTTTACTTAACATCATTTTTGGCTCTAATTCAATAAACCACCATGATAATCCCATTCACAGACAAAACAGATCACAGATTAGCAGGAAGGCTGCTGTAAAACAGCTCGGTACCTGCTCTTAGTGTGAATCTTAAAAGTCTTTTTTCAAGAAAGTGCTTGTTGGTTTTTGTTTGCATAGCTGAAAACATGGTTCCTTGGACCTCTGAAGAAGAGAAGGAACAGTACATTGTTTAGCTCCTTTTTAACCACAAAAATAGATTTTAATTAAGCACATAAAGTGAGCTGGGGTTGGAGCTGTTATTTTCCAGAGAAGGCATGCTGGTTTTATTCAGATTGGAAGAGACCCCAGGCAAATGCCCAAATCACCTATTGCTTACATTTCATTTTAATGTGCTCAAGTTCAATAAAAGTTTATCATCTCCATTAAACCAGTACCTATTGGAACTGATTTAATCTTGTTAGCACAAAGAACCACATGAAAGAAATCAAGACCCCAGGACAAGATTGTGCATAATACAGTTTTGGGGGTGTGATAAATAACATAAAAGGAATGAAGCATTCATGGATGAGAAAGCGCCTCTCACCTGCTCTATGTGTGTGAGCTCGTGTACAATGTGTGTATGTGTATACACAGATCCACACACTTTGCAGTGCACAGCTCTGGCTGCTGGCCACAGAGGAGCATGCCAGGGAGACTGCTAAGCTTGGGAGTCCTCAGCTGAGTCCACAGTACAGCCACAATCGCACACAGACCAAGAATTGTGTGACATTTGGACAAACAGATGTCACCCGTAAGGGTGCTAGTCAAATGTCTACTGGTAACAGCACAATGAGGACATTCATCTTTATTCCAGCCTTTTACAGACACACATGCACACACACACACACACACACACACACACACACACATGCATATTTCTGTGGGGAAAAGAGTCACTGTGTTCCTCACCTTCAATATAATATTTTCCTCAAACCAAAAATCTATTGCTCATGTCTGGGTGTGAAGAGAATCTAAGAACTCAAGTGTGTTAGGTCTTTGATTCAAGGAGTAGCTGGATCTTGGCTCTTGGTCACAGGAGATATGATTGGTAGTGGGGATTGCTGGCTGTCCACAGGTGGCTGCTTACTTGAGATGGACCTGAGAGGCCAGAAGACATGGCAGATGAGGCCTGGGATTTGTGCTGTGTAGAGACAGGGCTGAAGGCAGAAGCTGGAGGATGCATTTCCCTAGCTGAATCCATAAGCACCAAGGCAGGAGTGAGGTTTTTAGGACTCTGGGTGAGAGGGTCACTAAAGTGTTTTTTCTCCAGTTCTTGTAACTCAGAGGAAGCTGCAAAGAACACAGCCTCACTATGACGTCTTGATGGTTTGTAGCTTTCGGATCAGCAGTTGACTATCACTCTTGGCCAGAACCTGGATATCTTAACTACAGAGACAAGTGTGGCATAGCTTTGAAAGAAATTCAGCAGGGGAGCAGCCCGTAGTGGAAGAATGCATAATGATACTTTTTGGATTATTGTGAAACTAAAAATACCTAGTTAAGCTCTGATCAGGGACAAGAGGTTCTGCTTACACAGGTAAGGCATGAGCTATTGAGGATTGAGGGAATGTGAATTACAATCCCTTCCATCTATTACTCATTCATAGAACGGATATTTACAGATCCTCTATTGAGGATAGACCTATGTCTAAACAGTAGAAATTTATTTTTCAGCATTCTGGAGGCTGCAAAGGACAAGATGAAGATGTTGGGCAACATAGCTTTCATTCTGAGGCTTTGTGTCTTGACTTATGGTCATTGCCTTCTCTCTGTCCTCACATGGTGGAAAGAGAATGACACCAAGCTCTGTGGTATCTCTTCTTATAAGGGCATTGATCCTGACAGGCAGGGCTCCACTCTTCTGCAGCCCCAACTGTCTCCTCAAATCCCATTTCCAAATACTATCACACTGGGGGTCAGGGATTTAACCTATGAATTTTGGAGGAACACACCCATTCAGTACATACAGGACTTTGTGGAGGAAGCCAAGGACCTTCAAGATGCTTAAATAGTAGCCAGAGAGAAAGGACCAAAGGCCAGAGTGGAGAGGATCACAGAAGCAGGCTGATTCCCTTCTCTCTCACTCCAGTTCTGCCACTTCCATTGCCTTGTGTGTGGCTTCTTGAACTTGACAAGTTCACCTGCACTTCCATCATTCTAAAAGACCCCATCTCTCTCTCTCTAAGCACAGCTGCTTTCTCAGTCCTTGGCTCAGTCAGTTCCTCACAGGCGCTGCTCCCATCATTCTACTCAAAATTTCTCTCTAGGCCCCAGTCACTCAATTGCCTCACTTGGCTTTATTTTCTCATCACACTCACAACAAGTCAAAAGTCTTCTGCATGTTTCCTCATTTATCATCTGGATGCCCCAGTTCTTGGTAATGTGGGCTTTGTAACAGCAGGGGCTTAATCTTTCTAGATCATTTCTCTGTCCCTCCCAGATCAGAAGAGTACCTGAACACAGTTGGTGTCCAATGAGTATGTATTGATGAATCATAGCTACCAAAGAGAAGATGAAAATAACCTTCCATAGACATCTGAGATGGGGCTTGGGGGATGGGAAGAGCTTTGAAAAGTGAACATGTTGAGTGAGGAGGAAGGCCATCTATCCCTTTAGCTCTGGAAGGTTTGTGTCTGGATTAAACTCCACCTCCTCTTTTCAGCATGGACTCATAAGCTTCTTTACAGAGGGCTCTTTAATGGGTTTATCCTAGTAAACCAGAACTCTGGCCATCAAGGAATTCTTGATGTCTTCATGTAAAAACCCAACTTCCTTCTCCACCAATTTCAGCCCACCCAGTATAAACATAATAAACTCCAAGATCCTTTATAAATCTTTATATTTGGAAAAAGATTATGCTAGTGAAAAAATGATAAAATTCATATTTTCAATATCTTCTCATGAAAGGAAATGAAATGATTTTGAAAGTGTACTTTAGAGTTCATGTTAGGGACACTCCTCAGGCTTTCTCCTGGATGAAATAGGAAAAGCAGAGTGAAAGGACATCTTTGGGGAGCACCATGTTCCTAGATACTGTGCTTTGAACATCATAGCTTGGATTCTAAGGGCAAAGGCTCTGTGTCTTCAGCAAACTTCTAATGACAATGCCCAGGGATGGACATTGTGCCTGGTGCTGACTCATCCAGATGTGTGAGTGAGACACAATTCCATAAATAGCTCAGGTGAAATGAAATGTGAATCCTGTGATACTTACCTGTGTAGAACTGGACCTGGAAAAGATACAGCAAGAATGTTTCAAAGAAGGCTAAATACAATCCTCAGAGCAAGGATATTTAGAATGCTCTGAACCAGTAGTTCCAGTTGAAGCTTGGAGTGCGACATGGCCTGAATAGGGCCTTCCAGAACTCTTAAGGACAGTGTTGCAGGGACAAAAACCACTGTTCTTCCAGGCATAGTGGCTGCAGAGGTGGCAGGAGGTTTTCCTCTCTATGATATTCAGCCTAGTGTTTCCAGGCCCCAGGAACAGCTCCCCTTCCCTGGAGCCTGGCTCCCAAGGCCCTGTTGCTAGGTTAGTTTGGTCTACTTCACCCAGTGTAGAGACAACATAAATTCAAGTTCAAAAGCCAGACAGCAGCTAAGAAGGGAGCTGACTTTGAAGTTTAGAGCCTTAGGTTGAAGGGAATTCTCTTGGCTGAGTTACAAAGGGAATAAAATGCCATCATAAGGAGAGTAGCTTTAGATTTTCACTTATCTTTGAAATAAAAGATTAGGGACACAATTCTGGTTGAGATGGCTAAGCGGGTGCCTGTATAATTGAATTTCATGCTCATTATTTTCTTCTGAAGTGGTGTACAAAAGCAGTCATTGGAAAGCAGGTTTAACAAATACATGGGCCAGGGCTTTGCTGAACTTTACAACTTTCCTAAATTTCCAAGTTCTTGCAGTCTTCTTTATGGCTGTTATACAGAATAACTGAAGATACACTGATGGGGCCAGTGGGTAAAGCAGTTTAAGATAAATGTTTCTCCCTTTAGCAACTTGTTCAAGTATTTTCATTTTTGTGGACAATTAGACATGGCCCAATGGATACCCTATGCTTCAATTAGATGAGGATCTGCCCTCACTTGTGGTATCCCATAGGTGAGCTATGTCAGGGCCCAAAGTAAGCCTGTAACAAAATTCTGTATGATACTATAACAGGAAGTATATATGTCACTGTACACTTGTCCAAGCCTGTAGAATGTACAGCACCAACAGTGAATCCTAATATAAATTCAGCTTTGGACAAAATGATGTATTAATATAGGTTCATCAGTAGTATCAAATGTACCACTTTGGTGTGAAGTCTTATATGTAGGGAGGCCATGCATATGTAGGGGTAGAGAAATTGTGGGAAATCCCTATACCTTTCTCTCCAAGATAGTGTAAACTTATGACTTCTCTAAAAAGAGTTTTTTTTTTTTAAAAAAGAGAATATATGAAAGTCATAGTTGTTGTAAAAGAGAGGGAATTGGTCTTCAATACCTCCATTTGAAGCCCTTGTTTACTCTCTGCTTTTCAAAGCTTTGTGTGTGTGTGGTTTTTTTAATACTTAAAAGAAGTCAAAGCAAATGAATGATTTGCCTGCAGTGAAAATCCAGGAATACTGGTTTATTGCAAATTCCACCCATTTTCTGTGCTTACCTCCTGATGGACCAGCTTTGCCTGATTCATGCCTCAGCACCACTTGTGCAGCAGAAAGTCATGCAAGGCAGTCAGTGAAGGTATGCCACCTGCTCAGGGTCACACCACAAGTGACACCTGAAAGTCCACTCCAGGTCAGATAACTCCACCACCTATGCTTTATATATAGAAACAGTATAAAGGGCTATAAAAGCAATTCTGCCAATGTTGGAGGGTTTCAAATGAGTTCTCTTTGGAAAAAGAATGCAAGGGAGGATAATGAATTCCTTCTTTGAATTCTACTTTATCATTTCTACTCATAGTCATGGGGCCCATTACCCCCAATCCTTCCAGTGGAGACCAAGAGTCTTGGTGACATTTTCTTCCCATCCTATCTCTCCTGTCAGTGACCCTTCCTCTCCTCTTCCCAATAACCCTGTTGGTGCACAATATGGAGTTCAAGAGGTGGGGAGAGTAGCTTCAGAACAATGCAATAAATTATAGTGTCCAAAGAAGTCTCAGGAATCCAAACAGAGCAAAATTATTATGTTTAACATAAAAATTGAACTTAAAATAATTCTGCTCTGTGTTTAATAACAACAGGTATGGCTAAACTAAGCCAAGTCAGCTTTGTCCTCCTCGCCAGGCAGCCTGTATTCTCTTAGCAAAAAGAAAAAGCAAATGAGAGCTCTTGAAGGTTGATAGACTCTATCACCTCCTAAAGAATGCAAACTGTATAAATACTCAGGTTTTAAAATAAAATCCCCCAAAGCCAGCATTGCAAAACTAGGTCAGCATAGTCTGGCAGGCCCACTGGCTTGTCTTTCAGCTGTGTGGTGGTGTGTCTTATGAGCAGAACATCCATGACATATAGACACAGCCTTTGCCTCTACACTGTATATTGAAACTGGGAAGGCAGAACCCCCATAGTTCGTTTATAGAAATACGTGACAATGTTTGAAGTAGCTTAGCTGAGACTAAAACAGTCTGACATCACAGCCTGGGGAGAATGATGGAAATTTCTTAATTTCTTTGGAAATTTTAAAAATAAATTCTTTTCAGGTACTACATTGGCCACCCAAGAGCAGCTCCTAGGCTGCTATTCCTTCCTGGTTTTACAAAATTGCACAGAAGTGCAAACTCTGCACGAAGCATCAGCCATTATGAACCTCTTCTGTTTCAGGAGACATCATGGCATAATTGTGTGCCTCAAGCTGTGCTGATTGTTTTCCATTAGCCACCCACAATCTTCTCTTTCCCTCTCTGCCTTGCCCTGTGCCCCAGGAGATGGGTCCAATGAATTGCATTGCTTGGCTTCCCTTTACCTCCAACTTTCAGCTGGATTCGGCCAATGAGAGCCATCTGCAGGACATGGGTTGAGGAGATAAGAAGTGAAGGGCAGCTGCTACCCACCATAAGTGGTGCTTCTTCCATATCCCCAGTGCTCCCCAGGTTCCCTGACACGATTCCCTCCCACTCTTGTTGGTCAAAAAATAGTAACAGCTTCCCACTGTATCTGGTCCCTGGGACCCTTGCTTTCCCAAAATTTTGCATTTCCTAAATTTTTCATTTCCTAAATTTTGCATTCCTTAAATTTTCACTCCCTAAATTTTTCCTGTGGTCACATTGTTTCCTATAAGACCTGTATTGTATCTAGATCTGTCTCTTGGCCTGAAGTTCCTTATTTTAGTTTGCCTATGCTAATACTGTATAGATTGTGCTGGGGATAAATGAAGTAAATTCATGCCCTTAAGAAAAAAAATTACAGTTTTTTCCTATCTCTTGAGCTCTTTTTTCACATATTGTTTCTTGCTATGGTGTGGACATGTTTTGAGTGTGTCCTCCAAATGTTTATGGGCTGGAAGTTTGGTCCTCAGTGTAGTGGGGTTAAGGTAGAGGAACCTTTAAGAGGTAAGGCCCAGGGTAGGTGGTTAAGTAACTGAGGACCTTGCTCTTGCTCAGAAGGGATTAATGTTGGTCTCACAGAGTGAATTCATTCCTATGAGAGCAAGTGTGGACCTTTGTTTCCTATCTTCATATGTGACTACTCTTTTCCTCTTGAATATATATATGTTTTTGCCATGATGCCATCTGACATGTTGTGATATAGCCAGAAAACACACCAGAAACTGATCTGATGGAGCTGTCTGATCTTGGACTTTGAAACTCCAAAACTATGGATTAATTATACCTTTTTGTTTATATATCACCCAGTTTAAGATAGTTTGTTATAGCAACAGAAAATGGACTAATATACTTCCTATCATGTACATTTTAAAGGGGACTTTAATGGTTCCACTGTGTGGCTAAAGTGTAAGGAACAAGCTGTCCTGTTCTGGATATTGCAAAATCCATCTCCCCGCCCCCCTATAAATTGTCTGATAAGGATTTTGAACTCAAGGGAAAGAGAATGATCCTTTATTATTTTTCTTCTTTTGTTGTTGTTGTTCCTGGAATAATTTACCTTTAATCTCAACTCACCTTTTTCCTAGGTGTTATGATTTATATATAGCTTGTGCCCCAAAGTTCGTGTAGTGTGAGCTTGGTCCCCTAGCTGCTGGCATTGGGAGGTGATGTGGAACTTTTAAGAGGAGCAGCGTGGTGGGAGGTCCTTAGTCCAACTGGGTGCATGCCCTTGGAAGGGGGTAAGTTATAGCTCATGGGAAACTATTGTCAAGAGATAATTTTTATAAAAATTTGATCCTGGCTCCACTGAAGTCTCTCTCTAGCTTTCTGTTTCCAGGAATGATGTGATGTCTTCCTCCCATGCATGCTCTTGACCTTGTCATCCTCTGTGAGGTGTCACAGTCTCATAGGGGGTAGTGTTTGCTAGAATCTGCACCGTGCTTATTGAATTTTAAGCATCCAAAAACTGTGAGCTAACTAATCCTCTTCTCTTTATAAAGTTAGCCTGTCTGTGGTATTTTATTGTAGTATTCAAAATGTTCAAATACCCAGAGTACTACTGGATTGTGTATGAATACCACATAAATTTGAATCATTTGTAGAAGAATGGATGACCCTTGAGACCATAATATTAAGTGAAACAAATCAAACATACAAACTTAAAGATTTCATAGTTTCTCTTATATGAGAAACGAAAAGTATAAATAATTTAAAGTGCAAAACACAAGACAGTAACAAAAAACAAGGAGATAAATCTTCTGCAAATGAGAAGAAAATCTAGAGATGGAAGGAGGGAGGAAGGAGGAGGAAAGGGAAGGGATGGGGAAATAAAAAGGATTAAGATGTGTTATGCACAACTCTCCAAGGGTAATGTAGTCATTAGGTACTGTAAACATGTACTAATACAATTTAAAGAAATGAGAAATCCAAAATCTACTAATACACTCAGGAAGGCCAAAGATTTCCAACTTATTCTTCACATGCTCCAGTCAGTCTGAGTAAGTGTATCTATAACTGATTCTTGCATTTTCATTGACACTGATTGTGTTTGTAGGACTCAAGTAGTTTCTTTCAGTTTTCCAGCAGGTTCTTTTGGGGGAATGGTGTTCACTATTTTCCTGCTCATCATTTCGTAATCACCCACATTCTCCTTTGGTCAAGTTAACATTTAATGATAATTGTAAGTTTCTTTGTCCTCCTGGCAGTGAGACTGAGGGTGTGGGTTTGTAATTATCGCTGGTCGCATGGTTGTTTCTGCCTTGGGTGGGCTGATCTGATCCAGCTCTCAGGAATCCATAAGGTAGTGTCCAGTGACAGATCCAATCCCTCCGGCATTTTGGAATAACATGCTTCCACTTACTGTTGATGAACTTTGCTTGTGAAGTTACTGTATTCTGTTCTGGTCCCTCTGCTGATCTACTGGTATATTTGTCTCTCTGACTCTGTGAGGGTTTGGTTTCAGGACTAATTTTTATGTAAAGTTTCTAATATGAAATGGGTAGTATTTCCATATAACCAATGCACAGCCCCCATACACTTTAAATCATCTCTCTAGACTACTTCTAATGCCTAACACAATGTATATGCTGTGAAAATGGTCATTGTACAGTATTATTTAGGAAATAATGGCAAGAAAAGTCTGTATATGTTCAGTGCAGACATGATTGTTCCTTAATATTTTCTATCTGCAGTTGGTTGAACTTATGGATGTGGAATCTGGAGATATGGAGGACTGACTGTACCTTCAGCTCCTTTGTATGCCCTCTAATCTCAGTGTGAGATTTGGGACCTCTAGATATTCTCTATACCACATATCAAGTATGGAGAGCACAAAGTCTACTCGCAAAGAGATTCCCTCAGCAGCTCAGGGCTCCATGCTTCTCTGGCACTAATGAAGCACGAAGTGTTTCAAAAGGGCTTTCCAAGGTCCCAGTGTGTGGCTGGAGAGTGAGAAACTAGCTGGATACCCACAAAATCTGTCGTTTGTTTCTTATTAATTCTCTGATAAAGATTTTGAACTCAAGGGATGCTCATCACACATGTGTCTGACTTCTTTTCATAACTCTCCCACCTGCAGTCAGAGCCCAGTCTTCACTTCCTCCCTCGGCATAGGGTTACTACTCTAACAGGGCATTGAGTTTCACCTACTCATGAGTCATAGTACAAGTTGATGTTTGAATCTCCAAACTCTGCTTTTAATACTTCCAAAGAACTTTTGGCAGTTTGTTTTACTTTTTATGTCTCAACAAAGGCTGACTTTCAAGACTTTCATTTCCCTAGAAAAGGAGAATTTATGGCTGAAAATTTCATAGATGGTCTTTCTTAGTTCTGTCTCTCCTTTCCTTCTTTCTTCCTTCTTTTTTGCTTCCTTTCTTTTCTAAATCCCTCCTTCTCTTCCTTTTTCTTGCAATAAGTATCAATTGAATGAGGCCCACTACTTCTACTAGAGTAGAAGTCTATGTCATTTGGGATGGGGAATACTGTCCATTGTACAATGCTGAAAGCAGACGTACATGTATACAGTTTTCCTGCAGTATTGGGAGAAGGAGGAGAATCAATTCCAGGAGCTTCTGTGGACACCAAAATCCACAGATGATAAATTCTCTTATATAAAATGACATAGTATTTGCATATAACCTATGCACATAGTCCCATACACTTTAAATCATCTCTACATTACTTATAATACCTAACAACATAAATCCATGTAAATAGTTGTTATATTATATTGTTAGAGTATCATGGCCAGAAACAAAAATGTGTATGCTCAGTACAGAAACAATTTTGGTTTTGGGATATTTTCAACCAGTGGCTGATTAAAATCTGTAGACATGGAACCTACAGCAGGGAGGGCCCACTGTACTAAGTGTGTTCTAGGTCTAAGAAGAACAGGATCAAACCCTAAAGCTAAGCTGTTTGGTAGGTCTCTCTCTCTTTCTCCCTCTTCTGTATTTAATTCAACCTTGCTGTCTTGCTTATGTGCATTGTCATGACCCTAACTTGGATTTTGATTGCTATGGCTGTTTTGCTAGTTGGTTTGAAGCCAAAGTTGAAGCCTTCATTCAACTTTAAATGAAGCCTGTAAATGTTTTCATTATGTTATAGACATACTAATTTTATTTTATTTTATTGTATTTTATTTTTTGGTACCGGGGATCGAACTTGGGTCCTTGTGCTTGCGCAGCAAGCAGTGAAACCACTGAGCTAAATCCCTGGCCGCCGACATACTAATTTTAAAAGCATGCATTTAGGTCTAAAAGAAGAGAGAAGAGGTGCTCATTAAAATCTTTTTGGGGAAAAGTCAGTGGAGGCTGTGATGACAGTGCATTGGTGTGTCATCTTCACAAAGAAAGGACAGCAGAGCTGGTTATATTGAGATTAAACCTGTTCCCTCTCTTCTTTTTGTGGTCACAATTGGAGCTCAGACCCTCAAGCTCTTCCTTATCCCAAAATAGCCTTTTTACTCCTCCCTTAGCAGCCTCCTATCAGTCTCCTACCAATCTACGCTTGGGAAGGAAGACGGACCTCATTTTAGAATTTAGCTTGGACTCATATGCAACAAATATAAAACTCCAACCATATTTCTGAAGCTAAGGATGTTTCTAGTAAGAAGGGCCATCTCATGTTCCTTGTGAGAGTGCAGGAATACAATTTTAAAAGGAAGGGATAAGCAAAAGGCTTTCCCTTGCTCTGTGCAACAGTGGAATCCTGGGGTGAATGGAAAGGCCTCAAAAATTAAGGAACAGGGAGGAAAATAAGCTTCTTTTGCTTTCAGACTTAGACTAAGGCTCAACAACTCAATCATTTACAGTAAATAAGGAGAGCAAGTGAATATTTCAGGCTGTTTTTAAGGGCTGAAGTGGAGTGGCTGACATCACAGCACAATAAAATGAGCCCAACTTAGAGCCCAACTTATCCAGAGTGGTTATCATTGCTCAGCCTTGGGCCAAAGAAATGTTTTTATTATTTCCAAAGAAACTGAAAATCTGAATTTTTATGTACAATTTTACAATATTTGCATGAAAAACCATGAGTTGGATTTGGCCAAGGGACTTTTAGCTTGTGATTTCTGCTTCAGACTGTAGTATGTCTGAGGACTTATGTGCATTCTTGGGAAGTAGTGGTGTGATGTCAGTGAGAGTGTTGGTGTTTGTGTGAATGGTTACCTTCCAGACAAATGAAGGGTTAAAAGAAAGTCTATGAATCACCTTGGGAATGAAAGGACTGGAGATACTCCAGCTGTTCCTTCTGAAGTGTGCTGTGCCCCTGCCCACCCTCCTCCTCCACATCCACACACCAAGAACAGACTATTCTTGGGACATGGAGTGTCAAGACTGTGGAATTTCTGCTCCCACTCCCTGGGGCATTTTCTAGCTTGAATAACTCAGAGTTGGAGAAATGTGCCAACAGGGAATAAACCTTGAGGTCTAGCCAACCAAAGAGGATATAGGTAGGGCAATATTTCTAGAAAGTTTTATATAAGGGCTCACAGTGGAAATTATTGTTAATGTTTTCAGGAAAAGGTAAAATAGATCTTTACGGAATTCCTTCATTGATTTTGAGAAAATTTATATAGACTACAGTGTTGGAGGTTTCTCTCTTGTCTTATAGATTCAGTCTAAAGAGAAAAGCAATGCTTAAAAAGGTATCTTCCTAATAGATGAAGTGCAGAATATGACCCCAAGAGAGCATATGGACTAAAGAAAGTAACCTCGACTTGGGATAAGGAAGGAAGAGATCAGAGACATTTTCCCCAAAGACATGAAAGAGAATCTGAAGGATGGAAAAAGGCAGAGATTATGAGAAAGTATCCCCAGCAAAAGGACTACTATGTGGAAGCATGCAGCAGGAGGAATTGTGGGATGTGTCACGATCTGATATCTGATAAGAGTGAGCAGCTAATGAAGTGCGAGCAAAGTTAGAGCAAAGTGGGAAAGGTACTTGGAAGACAGTGAGGCAACACTGGCCAAGGATTTTCATTCTCTAAACACACAACATCCAGAAGCTTTCTTTGTTGTTTGTTTGGAGACACAGTCGCACTATGTTGCCCAGGCTTGCTTTGAACTCCTGGGCCCAAGCGATTCTCCTTCCTTAGCCTCTCAAGTAGCTGGGGTTAAAGGCATGTGTCCCCACATCTGGTTTCAGAAGAAATTTTAAGCGAGGCAAAACTAATATTAGAAAAGATCATCCTGGATTTGGTGTAGAAAAGAGATTAGAGTGGAAGTGTGGAGGCAGAAAAACCTTAGATTCCTTAGGCCATTTTATTTTGAATTTGCATGACTTTCAGATGCTTTCTAAATACTTTTCAGCTTTTTTTTTGCAGTACTGGGGATCAAACTCAGGACCTTGCACTTATGAGATAGGTGTGGCACCACTGAGCTAAAACCCCAGCTCTCTTTTCAACATTTTGATGGGTAATGTTATGTGCTACCTTCACTGCACTGAGGCATGCACAGATAGCTGAGTTTGCTGTGAAGGTGTTTCTGAAATAGATTAGCATTTGAATAGATAGACTAATGAAAGATTTGGGCTCACCCCTATAGGTGGGCATCATCCAATCTGCCAAGGGAGCCTATAAGACAAAAAGGCTAAGAAGGAGCAAATTTGTCTTCTTTTCTTGAGCTGGGACACCCACCCATCTCCTTCTGCCCTTGAATTTTAGAGCTCCTGGTTCTTAGACCTTTGAACTTATGCCTTCTTCAGTGTATGATGCTATCAGCATTCCCAATTCCTTAGTTGATGGTGTAGTGTGGGACTTCTCAGCTTCCATAACAATATGAACCAGTTTCTATAATAAATCTCTTACAGACATCTTTCTATATATCCTATTGGTTTGGCTTCTCTGCAGAGCCCAGACTAACTAAAACATAAGCATTATGCCCATTTTACAGATGAGGATACTAAGACAAAGAGAGAGTAGCTTTCCTAAAGTCAGACAGCAGGAAGATGCCTTGAACTAAGGAAATGTTAGTGGAAAGGGTGAAAAGAGAACAGACCCGGGAGATATTAGAAGTTATATCCTGTAGGACTTGGTAGACTGGAAATGGGGTGTGAAGACCAGGCATTAACAAAGGTGTATGTCAATGTATGGATGGTGGAAACATTTCTTCCAGTTGAATAACTAAAGAGACCCAGTTATAATGATGAAAGATAACTCCAACATATGTGTGCTAATTTTGGGCTACCTGCTTCCTAACCACCAGCACATATTGCATCTTCTTTAACTATCTCATGCAAACATGAAGCAGTATACCCCATACTCTGCAGCAAATAGCAGAAAGTCCTCATTGAAAATTTCTCCTTGGACCAATTTCTCCTTGGCACCTTGGACCACTGGCTACCAATCATCTCTCCCTAGACCCTTCCCCTTCATTCATTTTTCCTTTTACCCTTTCCCTCCATAGCCTTCCTACTGCCAGCAGCAGTGAATGCTGTTCTTCATCATCCTCTCTCAGGATGCTCTCATCTTTCTCCCCTTCTTTTGAGCAAACCAATTTAGTCTTGCCTGACTTATTTGTTGTTTTTTCTGTGACCTCATATTTCAAGAACACCAAATCTTTCTGCAAACTAAGAACTCTCAAGTTACTAGAATCTACTTTAATGAGTCACTAGCTAGAAAATACAGAGCACCTCCTGTGTTCTATTTTCCAAGAACTATGTTAGCATCAGCTCCAAGCACTTGTACTGTTTCCTGCATCCACCCTCCTCTGGTATTGTATTAGAACTCCCCCTTTTATGAAGATTGTTTATAAACTTCTGCATGTTGGTTGTCAACAGTTTAAATGCCCTGAGGGAGGTCTGACATTGTGGTTGTGGTTTATATCTAAATAGTTCAGCTATTTTAAGTGCCCTGAAACTCTCTTGACTTAGGGGATGTTAGGGGATGGTTAGGTCATTTCTCCCCTGTTTCACAATTAGTACAAATAAGGAAAGTCACATCAGTTTTTCCATTAAGTGTTCTGGGATCAGTAGATTCTATTTGTATCTTGTGATCCTAAGTACATTTATTTATTGATTCAATAAATAAAATCAAGGTGCATCCTTTACCTGTAAACACAAGACTCAATATTAGACAGGTTGGACGGAAAAGATGGTTATGATACAAACTTTAAATCTGGCTAAACCAATAATAGTATACATAACAGACACCTTAAACAGGGTAAAAGGACAAGAACATCACAATTTTTAATGTATATTTTTAATAATTTTTCTTTTGATTTTAAAAACTTAATTGGAATGATGATAATTAACTAACATCTATCAGGCTTTATTTGCTGTGCCAGGAGGCAATATGTTAATCTCTTTGCTTATTTTATCTTATTTGACCTTAAAAACAAGGCTATGATGTAAGCATTTTCATTATTCCTACTTTACAGATAAGAAAACTAAAACCTAAGAATGTTAAGGGACTTTACCAACGTAGCATGGTATTGGAATGATTGAAGGATTAACCTGAATGTATTCTTTGGGACCAGTGAATTTTTCCCCCCAATCATTTTGCTTTCATCATTATTCTTTGCTATCAGCATTTCACCCATAATGTCTTTGGCAGTTTTTGCTTTAGATTTTTCAATATGTTCTTGATTTTCACCATACTTTCCCTCCATGAAGGTTTCTTCATCATTCAATTATTTGACATATATTCATTAAATATTTACTTATAGTGAATTAGCTTTTAAGGAGTCATCTGTTAATTGAAAAGTAAGTAAAAAGTCCTTTGAGTGTCTTAAATTAAGAGAATTCTGGTAACTACTAGAAAAAGGTGGCTACTTAGAAGCAGTGTTTGTAAACTTTCCCAATCCAACAAAAGAATTAAATGTGTTTTATATTAGACTACTTGAGCACAAGTCAAAGAGTTACTAAAATTTTATGTCTAGGATCTTTCAAAGTGTCATCTAAAAACAGAAATGGAACATTGCAAGAATCAAACATGACATTCATACCTTACTCTCCATACCTTAATCACTCCAGAAATTATATGGAGGAGGAAAGATGATGGAAAAAATCATAGAAACTTATTGTTATTACATCCTGAACCAGAACAGTGGATTAAGGAGAATACAGAGGCAATCTATGTGAAAAATCAACCAATTAAAAATTAAACAATAAAAATAAAGTCTTTGCAGAACAGAAGTTCTTCCTGGCCACCAGGGCTAAAGTAAGACTTGGAAAGTTTGAAAAAATAAAACTGCCAGAATTAATATGCTGTTTTTACCCAGACAGGAGAAAGGCAGGTAGATCACCAAAATGTAATTATCTTTAACAATAAACTGAAATTTATCAGAATGAAATAAAAAAGAAAAGAAAGAACTCAAGAGGCATGGAAGAAGTGATTGTGCATGGAAAAACATGTTCACAGAGCCTCCTTCAGCTCATGTACTTCAACCTTCCTCTTTCTTCTGCCATCTTCCTGTTAACAGAAGATGCAGTGGGAAAGAATATTTAGAGCCCTATCAGAAATGAAGGCTTGATGGGATTTTCTAAGCTCAGAAAAAATTCTCAAACACAAGGCTACCTTTAATGGATACAAAATATTTCCTTAACTAAATATAGGAAATATTAGCATGGGACTTTGAGGAAAATTATAGTAAAAATAATATTAAGTTCATCTATAGGAATGGTTATTAGCATTAGATACCTCTTTCCCTTCCCCTCCCACCATCAAATCTTGCAATAAATAAGATTTTTTAAAGCATATGTCCACATACAGAAAGTTCACACAAGGATTCCTGTGGCAAAGATGAATAAGATGTGCAGAAATCACAACAGTAGCCATACAAAAATAGTGTGAGTTTTACCACCTCTGACAACCACAAAAAGTGGGAAAAGGGCTGAGGAAGAATATGAGCAAATATTCTGCTACAAATTTTTCCTTTTCTAAAAAGGATTTAAGTAGACAAGAAACATATGAAACAGGGGTAAGCAATATAGTAAAACAACAAAATGAAATGAAAGGGGAAAACCCCAAAACTAAGGAACACATGGGAATCCAAAAACGGGAGATGAACAAATAGAAAACAGTAAGTAAGTTCATTAGCAACAGAAAGAAGGATAGATATAACTGAAATTTAGTCAGTAATTTTTTAGAAACACTAGTGACATGAACTATGAAAAAAGACAAAAACTAATGCTCTTACTCATATGTGGAAATGAAAAATGTTGATATCATGGAAAAAAGAGCAAAATACTGATTATTATGGGCTAAGAATGGGAAGGGGTTAAAGGCAGGCTGGATAACAGGTACCAGAATACAGTTAGATAGGAGAAATACGTTTTAATGTTCTACATCCCAGTATGGTGCCTATAGTTTCCCACACTTTATTGTATATTTTAAAAAGACTAGAAGAGTTGAGTTTGAAGGTTCTTTACAGAAAACAAATTACAAATGTTTAAGGAAATGAAAATGTTAATTACCATTATGCACTGTATGTGTCTTTTGAATTATCAATCTGTACCCCATAAATATGTGCAGTTATTACATGTCAAAATATTTTAAAGGAAAGAGATGAAAAATAATTAGAGTAGATGGTAAATATGGAAGGCTGAGAATGATGATATAACATGAAAATTAGAAAAATGCAATACGAAAATATTCATAGATATAGGAAGGAAAGGGGTTGAAAAAAAAGAATGAAATCTATGAATGAAAGGGTTATAGGGAAATATATGGAACAATTTTTAATGTAACAAGACCTAAGAATTTTCTGAGCTTCAAAGATAGAGAATTCTATAGGGATCCAGGCAGGAAAAGCAAGTCATTTATGGTGAAGGTGGGGATTTGTGGTTAAGAATTTCCACAGCTTCATAGTCTCCATAAAAACACTCCCAATAATGGAGACACAGCCATGCAATTCTAAAATTTAAAAAAGTGACCCAAGAATTTTTATGACTGGCTAAATTGTCATTCAGATATAAAAGAAAACAGTCTGCTGTGTCCAAAAAAATCAAGGACTGAAAGAATACAATTCACACTTAATAGGATTTCCAGGTAAAATAAAGAACATCCTATTAAGTTTGAGTTTTGAATAAACAACAAATTATATTTTAAGATAAGTATATCCCTGATATTTCATGGAACATGTTTATGCTAAAAATTGTCTGTTGTTTATCTAAAATTTAAATTTCATGGTGAGGTTTGTATTTTTATTTTGTATACCCAGCAACCTGAATGCAAGACATTATTGATAACACTTTATTGGGAAATAAAAGTTAATTTAGCCATTAAGAGCTAAGTCCAAGAGAAAAAAGAAGAAATCAAGAAGATAAAGCTGGATCATGAAAACACTAGTGTGAAAATCTACTCTATTTCCATATGAATCTCAAGGGGAGAAACAAAAATTATGGTTTCAGGAAAAAGTATAAATATCGCTAACCTTAATAGAAAATCATATAATATTAATATATTTATTTATAAATGAATATATATGTTAAAATACTCAGCAATTCTGACAAAAAGTGAGAGAAATAAAGCTGTGAGAAAGTGTAAGTAAACTAATTTTCTTATCTTTTATAGCAAGAAGCTAGTAGAACTAATATAGCACTGTTTCAAAGTTGTTAAAAAAAGAGCTAGAATTAGAGTTCTTAGGTCAGGAAGTTTCAAGATATATTTGTCTACAAAGAATAAAGACAAGTTTAATCCAACTTAAACAATAAATAAGACTTACTGAATCATGTAACTGCAAATTCATGTATTGTAAACACATCATGGCTGATCTGAATCCGGGCACAAGAATGTTATTAGAAACTGATTTCTTCTTTTGCCTTTCTTTGCTTAAAATCCACTGTACACTAAGGATTCCTCCCATCATGCCTGCCAATGACACCTGGGGCAATAGGCTTCTTTATCCAAATCTAAGGATCTAGAGAGAGTATCATTCTCAGCTTTTTTAAAGAGTGAGGAACTATGTCTTCCTAGAAGTTCTCAGAAAAACTTTCCTTTTATCTTATTGTCAAAAATTGGGTAACTGGTACCAATTCTCATACATTGAAGGTGATCCCTAACACTGGTCAATTCAGGAGTGAGTCACATGTCCCACTCCTATAATTAGGGGTGGAGACAACTTTGCCCATTCATGGACTATGTTGATATGGAATAGAATCACAAGGAAAATTAAGATTATTACCAAGAAAATGGAAGCAGTAAGGAAGAAGTTATAATGTCCACTGTGATCTTCCAAAATTGATTGCTTTTTTTTAATCCATAAGAAAGCACCATGTTGGGAATTAGTTACTTGCTTCTTGAAAAATTCATCTCAGCAAATTTTCTCACCAGCCTTAAAATATGTCTTTTGCATTTACAGTGCAAGGAACTGTGAAGAAAGGTTAGTTAGATAGGAGAAAAGCTCTGGTGTTCTATTGCAAAGTAGGGTGACTATAGATAATGATAATATTGCAGATAGGGAAGTTAATTAGATATCTTGTTGGCAGTTAGACAGGGCCAGCCCACAAGGAACCAACATGGAGGAGAGTGAAGACACATTCACTGAAGGCCAGCATTGTAAAAGGAGAGAAATTATCACACCCATGTAGGATAAATAACAGTGATATATATTCTAAACAGGTATCAATCACCTGGGTGGGGGGCCAAAGTCTTAACCCAGCCTCTCCAGGAAATATCCCTGACCCACCCTTACTGGAAATCATTGTATGCTTGCTATGTGACTTGCTCCCCCATTTGATCCCCATTTAATCAATGGGTGACTGTACTTGTAATCTTACCTGGGTGACTGTACTTGTAATCTTATTGGTTGGTCATGGTTTTGCCCCACCTCATGCCCACCTTGTAAAATCCCATTGGGTCTTAATAGTTTTGTCCCACTTTGTACCCAACTCAGCACATGGCTGTGCTGTATAAAACATCTTTGAAACGTGGGGCGGGCGGGCAACCCACTTTCCAGTCCCCCTTCTGTCTCTCTTAGATAGAAGCTTTCTTTTTCTCAATAAATTTTTCTTACTTGTAACTTCCGTTGTTCCTAGAATTCATTCTTTGATTTTAGAGAACACGAACTCACATTTTGGATATCTAGTAGGTTTGGGAGTTAACTTTCTTCCCCCATATCAATAACATACATTTTTAAAAGACTGGAAGAAAAGATTTTGATATTTTCACCAGAAAGAAATGATTAAGTTTCCTTTATTTGAACATTACATAATGTATACATGTACCAAAGTGTAATGTGGAGCCAGATATAGTGGAGAACACTTGTAATCTCAGCACTCTGGGAGCCTCAGGGAAGAGAATTGAGAGTTCAAGCCCAGCCTGGGCAACTCAGTGACTTAGCTAGACCCCTTAGTTCAATCCCAATCACCAGCACTGAAGAAAAAAAAAAAGAGTAACTCATAAATATGTACAACTAAAAATAAAAATTAAAAAGCATGGCTTTTCCTTTCTTAAGCCTACTATTGGGTTGTTGGTCTCCCATTAGGAGCTATGTTGTATATGGAAAAATGGTAGTCTCAAATCCAAAATGATAGGAAGTGCAGACTGCTGTTTCCCTTGTCTTTTATCCTTCTGAGGCACATGATCATTGAGCGGAAAACTAGATAGAATTAACCTCACTACTTAAAGGGTTATTGACCTTTTTCTTTTTGAACAGCATGTCTAACTTACATTTAATAGAGAGCTGGCTAAAGTTATAACTACCACAGAAATTAAAAACAGAAAAGTTATGAATCTTACAGATGATCAGAAAAGAAGAAAAAATTTACAAAAGTGAAAACAGACCATACAGCAAAAGATACAGGAAAAAAAAGAGGAAAAAAAATTAAAACCAGTGTTGAATTAAAAGTAATAAAGGTAAAAGTAAACCCATAAGAGTGATACTTTACAATGATAACTGTCCTAAATTCAAATACTATAGAATCACCATGTATAATGCAAAAGTTGAAGAAAGGAAGAGCAAGACTAATGTGTAATCCTTCCTCACCTCTTTCAACACATGACACAGATTTAGACAGAAAGAAGTAAGCATATAGTGAATCTGATCAATATAAAGATAATCTAATAAATGTAGAACAAACTCCAGATACTGATGAAACAGAAAATAGACATATTTTTCCAAGTGCCATGATGATATATTAGAACATTAAAAAAGTATCAACAAATTCTAATAAGTGGAAATAATACAGACCTCATTCTCTTAACTATGTGGCAATAAAGCATAAAATAGTAAAAATAGAATCAAACAAACAAAAATCTCAAGTATTTGGTAACTCAAAGAAAAAACCTCTCAAGTTACTTTTAGGTCAGTGATGAAATTCAAAAAATGATTATACATTTTCTTAAATGAAGTAAGATTAAAATCTATTGGAAGAGAAATCTATTTTGGAAGAAAGAAACATAATGTTAGGCATTCAAAACAAGGAGCTGAGAAAAAGACTAGCTCTAATACATAAAATCAGTCTGTGACTATCAGTTAAAAACTAAATGGATGAATTTGTATTAATTAAGGAAAAGGAAAGAGCACAAACAGGCAAATTTAGATGTTACACAAATACAGATGAAAACATTAATAAATGTAAGAGCATAAGTTTTAAAACTCTAGGCAAAATTTTAAAAATCTAATATAAAAATTTCTTCCCAAGAAAATATAAATGGCCAAAATTTCCCCAAAAGAGAGACAAAATTTAGATAGAACCAATAGTCATTGACATATATAGAAAAACACTTTCAAAGTTCTACCTTCACAAGAAATATCAAACCAGATAGCTCCACAAAGAAATTCTCTGTTAATTTCCAATGAAAAGAAAGAGACAATGTTATTATTTTAGCAAAGAGAGAACAAGAACAAAACGATCAGAGGAAAAATTAGGTTTTAATTTTCTTCTGAAGCCAGCCAGCATAACAGCTAAACACACACACACACACACACACACACACACGACATTTTTCAGCTATATTGAAGCAAAAATCCTAACAGCATACTACAAATCTTAGTCACCAATTAATTTATGTAATTCTATATCACAACAAACTGCATTTCATTAGGAAAATAAAGATGTTATATATTAGATAATTTATTCCATTGAGTCAAGATTTTAGTTATCAAAAGGAGAAAAGCATATAACCAGAATAATTAATACCTACACTATGTTTGATAAGATCAATACAGATCTTTAATGAAAAACTGTTTAGTGAAATAGATAATCTCTTGCCACTATCTTACTTATATTGTCCCTAAAATCTAGCCAAATGCTTAATGCAGAAATTGTAGAAGCCTGTTTTCATGGAAAATGAGGTCAGAAACATAAATGAGGTGTCCATTTTGGTTCCCCTTACTTAACATTGCTCTACAAACTTCAGGAAACGCAATTAACCAAGAAAAATAAAATGATGAGACACTTAGAGAGAAGGAAACAAACATGATGTTTGAAAATTGGACACCTGGAAAACAAGAGAATGAGTTAAAATCCATAAAACTAATACAGAAATTTGCATATATCCAAAGGCATTCCTTTATACATATGATGGCTTTTAATAACATATATAAATGTTAATGATAATCATAACATTAAGGACTAATGTTAATGTAGTGCTTCCTATGCACCAAAGTTCTTTCAAAAACTTTAAATGGATAAATTCATTTAATATGCTAGACAACTTTACAATGAAAAAAAAATCATAATGAAAGAAAAATAACCTTTGAAATAACAAAAAGATAAATGGCCTAAGAAACAGTATGATATTGTGGTTAAGAGCCCAGGTACTCAGACTGGCTGCATGTATGACTTAGAATAAGTTATTCAAGCTATTGTTCTTCAATATGCCCATTTATAAACTGGGGATGTCAATAGTACTTATTTCATAATGTGGCTGTAAAATGAAATGAGAGAATTCTTGTAAAGTGCTGAGATCAGAACAGTATATCAGTGTTAGCCACCAGTATAAATCAAAATAAGCATAGCAAGGAATGGGCACAGCCTAGATGAAAAATAAATTTAGAATTCTACCATGGGATGTAAAATCTTTCCCTTACTCTGCTATGGTCTGGATAAGTGCCCCCAAAGACCCATGGTTAAAGGTTTGGCCTCCAGTCCATGGTACTTTTAGGAGGCAGAGCTTCATGGCAGGTCTTCAGGTTTTTGGGAGTCTCCTACCAAAAGGGACATTGGTACTCTAGCCCCTTTGCCTTCTCATTCACTTCACTACTTGAGGGGAACAGCTTTGGTCTGCCTTGCTATGGTGTGCTGCCTCCTGCAGGGCCAAAAGTAACAGGGTCAAGTGATCAAAGACAGAAATCTTCAAAACTGTTGGTGGAAATAAACCTGTTTTCCTTATAAGCTGATTATTTTAGGTGTTTGTTACAGTCATGAAAGCTGACTAACACATCTGTATGTAATACAATTCATTTCTACAGATTCTTGTGACATTATTTGAGAATTTAGTAAACATTAAAAGTTATTCATAACAATTAGAGCCCCAGAGAAGAGAAAATGAGGAGACCTCATACAAGGAAGAAAGGGCCTTAAGTGAAGCCTGGACACTTTTATGATCAGAGTAATTAAATTTGTAAAAGAACAAAGGTTCTCTGGGTATCTGATTATTAATTAATCTCTTTCCACTGAAATCAAGAAAAAAATAAAACTTTTGGGAAAAAATTCTTACCTATATTCAAGCAGACATTTAAGACTGCCAATTTTGTTTTTCAGTTTCATGAAATTTCATTGTTTAGCTTTAAATCTAAAAGACTATTTTCAACGTAAAATATCCCAAACTAAAAAACATGAATTGAACATTTGCAAGATTATTTGAAGTCAGTTGTAACATGAACTTTAATTGTCAGTATACCAAGTGCATTTTTGCTTTAAAATGTTTCAGAATGCATTACACACTGGCCTTTCCACATTACAATGAGGTTTAACTAATTACCTACATTTAATTCATTAGAGTCAATATTTAGTGATAAAGCCAGACAAAAGTGCATGATTTTAAATTGTCTCACTTAACATCTATTATATACATTTGTTTTATGACAGTTATATATATTATGTTAATAAATTTGTTGATATTTTAAAGCTTTATGAAGCCCTGGGCTCTGGTCTTATGATAATCCAAATCCTTATCGAAGTTGTCAGTGTAGTGGTAGTTCAGGCATCATATTAAGACTCAACCTTCATTATGCAGGACAAAAGGGAAAAGAACTTCAAATAACCTATGTAAATCACACCGTTGAAATAGTTTAGGAGTAGAGTCCTAGCCCAGATTCCAGAAGAGTTAGAAAAGGAAACAATAAATTATAGTTATGGCACACCTACGTAACATTATAAATTAAAGAAAGTTAAATTGTTAACTTGCTCTTATTTCCCATAAGCATAAGAAACTGGCCTTGCTTTTGTTCCAGGAGATCTTTTTGTAATTTTTAACATAATAGACTTTATGGTTTGAGTAATATTATATTCATAGTAAATTTGAGCCAGTGATATGCCATTGGAATTTTTATATGGATTGTATTGAATCAGTAAATATTATTTTATAGTATGTCTATTTTAACAGTATTAAGTGTTCCAATCCATGAACAAGTATGTCTTTCCATTTGTGTCTTCTTTAATTTCTTAAATAAATGTATTTGAGTTTTCAGAGTACAAATCTTCTTTCACCTCTTTTGTTAAGTTTATTCCTATGATCTTTTGAAATAATATGAAGCATCTATGTGGTTGTGGTTCCTACCACAGTACTCTTAAAACCCTTGGCATTTCCCGAATGACAGAGGTGAGATAAAGCATTTTTTGTTATTCATAGTAAGTTCTCCAATATACCTGAGTTTGTGTGAATGAAGTGGCTCTTAAGAGGATGGGCCTTGGTTGCCAGAGACTAACCCTGTGATGAGAGGAGCTTATAACCTCTAGAAAGGAGAGGGAACTACAGGTTGAGTCAATTGTCTTGGTCAGTGTTTTAATCAATCCCTTAATGTTTAAGCTCAGTTTCTTTCATATGCTTGGCATACGCACTAATATGCTTGCAAGATGGCATGCCTGAGAGGATCTGAAAATCTTATGCTCCTCCCTTCTACCTTCCCCCATGCATTTGGCTGTTCCTGAGTTTTCACCTTTATAATAACCTGGTAATCATAGTAAAGCCCTTTCCTGAGGTCTATGAATGATTTCAGCAAGTTTATATTTGCAGATGATTCCCTTGTAAGACTATCTGGATTTGATGCTTCTTAGGAAGATAGAACCCAAGGAAGGGATCATGGTAGCCCCCAAAGTTTGCAGGTCAGAACAAGCAGAGTTTGCAGGTCAGTACAACTCGGTACTTGTGACTGATGACTGAGTGTGTGTGTGTGTGTGTGTGAGTGTAGAGTGCAAAGTCTTGAGGGAGTAAGTCCTTAACCAGCAGGCTCAGCCTCAATGCTGCGTAGCATCCTAATTGAAGTGTAGGACACATAGTTGGTGTTGGGAGAGTTCCTACTGTGAATGAAAAAGCCCTGTTGTCTGAGTGTTACTGGATTAGAGACAGCTTTTTTCCTTTTAATTTGTAAGTATTTTATGCTATTATAAATCATTAATTTCCTTTTCTGACACTACATCTCTAGTGTATAGAAATAGAAATTTTTTTATGTTGATTTTGTATCCTGCAACTTTACTGAAATCATTTTTTTTAACTTCTTAAAGTTTTTTTCACAGAATTTTAGGAGTTTGCTACATAGAAGATCAAGCAAACAGATAACTTTAATTGTTCTTTTCCAGTTTAGATTTCTGTCTCTGTATCTCTTTCTCTGTCTCTGTCTCTGACTTTTGCTCTGGCTCTTGCTCTGGCTAGGACTTTCAGTACATTGTACAGAAATGTCAAGAGTGGACAGTCTTGCTTTATTCCTGATCTTTAGAGGAAAAGTTAGTTTTTCATCATTGAGTTGTATGGCCTAGCATGCCTAGCCTTTATTAATGCAGAGATAAATTCTTTCTAGACTTAATTTGCCGAACATTTCATTATGAGAGCTGTTGAATTTTTTTTTCCCTGTATCTACTGATACGATGTTGTCATTTTTCCCTTGCTTTTGTTAATGTGGTGTATCACACAAACTGATTTGCATATGTTAAACTATCTTTATATCCTAAGGATAAATCTCAATCATGGTGCATTATTCTTTTATATGTTGTTAAATTTGGTTGGCTAGCACTGGATTGAAACTTTTTACATCTATATTCATCAGGTATACTTGCATATAATTTTCTTATGGAGTCTTTGTTTGGCTTTGGTATCAGAGTAACTAGTCTCATCAAATTAGTTTGGAAGTATTCCCTTCTCTGCAATGTTTTGAACAGTTTAAGAAAGACTGACATCAATTCTTAAGTGTTTGGCAAAATTTATTAGTGAAGCCATCTGGTCCTGTGCTTTTCATGTTGGGAGGTTTAGATGATTAATTCAATTTTCTTGTTACTTAGGTATCCCTTCAGTCTTTCTATTTCTGCATGACTCACTCTTGCTGGGTTGTATATTTTTAGGAATTTATTAATTTCTTCTAGGTTATCCATTTTTTGTTGTATAATTGTTCACAGTCATTTCTTATGGTCTGTTTTATCTCAGTGGAATCAGCTGTAATGCCTCCTCTTTCATTTTTTATTTTATTTATTTCGATCTTTCTTCTTTTTTCCTGCTCTAGCTAAAGCTTTGTCAATTCAGTTTATCTTTTCAAAAACTACGCTAGTTGATTGTTCTATTACTTTTCTAAGCTCTATTTTGTTTACATTAGTGGTAATCCTTATTTTCATTTCCTCTAACTTTGGGCTCAGTGTGTTCTTCTTTTTCTAGTTTCTTGTATTGCATATTTGAGATCTTCCATTTTTTATAATATAGGATTTTAGCAATATAAATATCCTCCCTAGTACTGATTTTGCTGGGTCCTATATATTTTAGTATATTGTATTATTTTCTTTTCTTTTTTTTGGTACCCAGGATCGAACTCAGGACCTTAGGCTTTCAAGGCAGGCATGGTGCCACTGAGCTAAATCCCTGGCCCTTGTTTTCATTTTTTTTTTTTTAAGTATTTTCTAATATCTCTTTTAATTTTTTTCTTCATCTATTGGTTGTCTAAAGTATATTGCTTAATTTCTACTCATTTGTGAATTTTCTGGTCTTCTTTTTGTTATTGGAGTCTAGATTAATCCCACCGTGGACAGAAAAAATATATATGGTATAATTTCATTCTTTTTAAATTTGTTAAGACTAATTTTGTGACCTAACATATTATCTAATCTAGAAAATGTTTCATGTGCCCCTGAGAATAACATATATTCTGCTGCTGATGGTAGAATATTCTGTATTTGTTCGTCAGATCCATTTGGTTTATAGGGCTGTTCAAGTCTACTGTTTATTAATTTTCTGTTTGGTTGATCTATCAATCTTTGAAAGTGAAATACTGAAATCTACTATTGCATTTCTCCTATTATATCTGCTAATGCTTGTTTTATAAATTTAGGTATTTTATTGCTATGTATTTGCTGATATTTATAAGACTGATATAAAATATGCTGGTATTTATAGTTGCTATGTGTTCTTGTTGAACTAACTGCTATCACTATATAATGCCCTCCTTTGTTGCTTATGAGTGTTTTTGACTTAAAGCCTATTTGGTTTGACATGATTATTGCCATGCCTGCTCTGTTTTGGTTTCCATTTGTTTTCGAAATAGTTTTGCATCCCTACAATTTCACCCCATCTATGTCCTTAAGTATAAAGTGAATTTCTTGTAGAAATTGTATAGACAGATCTTATTTTCTTATCTTCTTATCTATTCAACCACTCTGTCTTTTGATTGGGGAAGTTTAATACATTTATACATAAAATAATTATTAATATAGAAGCATTCACAATTGCCATTTTGTTAGCTATTTTCTGTTTATCATGCTGTTTTTTTGCATCTCTTTTTCCCTACTGTCAGTTCTGGATTTTCTATGTAGACAATTACATCATGAGTAAACAAAGTCAGTTTTATTTTTTTCCTCCTAATCTATATGCTTTTTATTCCTTTTACTTATTTTATTACAATAATGTTTTTATTTTTAGTTTTGTTCAAGTTGTTTGGTGATTTTCAAATGTTTTTATGTCTTTTGTAGTAATTTTTTGTTTTTTTTCTTTCCTGTATTTTTTTTTTTGGTGTTGGGCATTAAGCCCAGAGCCTCCTGCAGTGCTGACCACATGCTCTATCCCTGACCTATACCTCTAGTCTCCTAAAGTTTGTATTTTTAATTCATAGAAAAATACTGTTGTATTTTCAATAAATTTTACTTTTGTAGTTTCTTGTGCAAAGTTTACATTTTTGCAGACATTAGGTTTTTATAGTCTTTGATGTTCCTTCACACTTTGCTTTTATAAAATGTTTTTGCATGACCATGAATTTTGTAATCCTCATTTTATTATTGTTAATTTACCTCATGGGTTATCACAATCCAATTTTCTTAATCTGAAAGACTCAAAATGAAATCTACTTGATTTTCTCTCTTTTATGAACATAAACATTAATATCTGGTTATTATTTCATGGATATTTATCAAAAATTACTTGCTTCTATTGTAAAACCTTGGATCTAATCCAACTCTTAGAGTTTACTGGCTTCAAACTCTTATCTATAGCCATCTCAGAGAATTATAATTAAACATTTTCTTGAATTTCTCACAGTCTTTGGAATTCAGTAAGTCACAATAAGTTTATTTCATTGTCAGAGAACTTATAGAAAAATCCTTAAATCTTAACCAAGATCTATCTGCCCCTCTGAACACTTTACCTCTTGAATTTTGCTCTTTGGATCCACAGAGAACCATTCTCTAGTATTTCAACTTGTCTCATATATTTGTAAACAGCTATCATGTTTCTTCCACAATTTCTCTTTTTTGAATTAAACATGCTAGTACCTTAAAATATTCCAGGAAAGAGAGATCTTCACAACTTCCTTATCATTTTGGTTCTCCTACTCTAGAAATTATTTTTTAACTCTTCTTTTAAAATATATAAACCATAGTATGCTATTCCTTAAGACAAATGATCTTGGCTTAAAAGGGCAACTTGACTGTTAGCCAAACCTGAGAAAGAGCTGATAGACAATAAATAGTTTCCAATAAGGGAATGAAGTTTGAGGTACAGATAGGTGAGATCTTGTGCTTTACTTCATAGATGACTCACCCAGAGAAGATCACACAGGACTGGAGGTGAGAGTCAAAATATTTTCTAGTCCTTTTAGTCTGTTGCTAGTTCACTTGGAGGATTCTGTAGACAGCAAAACCTCAACAAAACAATGGTTTGTACATGCTTTTGTCATGAGTGGACATTCTACAATGGTCCTCTAAATTGGAGAGCTGGCTTATGCTTGACTTGTATGCTATCAAATTTTCTAGCAGAAGCAGAGGGCCAAAACCAGACAAAGAGGAAGCTCATCTGGGAATTTAAGAAAACCTTTTTCCTCTGATGTGTGTGATAGTTCTGTTACACTGTGGTTATAGATATTGTAATATAGGTTTTACTGCTTTTTCCTATGTGGTTATTATACCATTCATGATATGAACAAGAACATGAATTCTCCAAAGAGATACAGAATATGAGAAGAAATGTTAGTGTTTTAGCCCCTTTTTATAGGTGATAAAATGGAAATTTTGAGAGATAAAATGACTTGCTTCAGGTCTCTTAATAGTCCACCAGCAAAGCGCAAGGACCCAAGTTTGATCCCTGGTACCAAAAAAAAAAAAGTCCACCACCAATGAGCTCAGGCTATAGTGAAACCTAAATCTGCCATTCCTATTAAATTGCCCTGATATGGAGCTAAGTGATAGAGGAATTAGAGTCTAGGAGGGAGAAAAACAGAGGCATCCCAGAGGAGGCAAGAAGCTAGAGAATTCAGTGTTTTATAAACTTTAAATTCCTGACTGCTACACTATAATTCTGTCTCGTGAGTCCATTATGAGGAAGTCATTTTGGTGACTTGGATGAGGTCCACGGGAGATGTGCCTTACTAGTTAATTTGTGAGCATGTTATAGTGAGATGCCATTAAGGTTCTCACTGCCTCTGTGGAATGTGGGGAGGGAAGACGTGTTTATTTTATAGTTCCACAGTTAATGGTGTTGGTGTCCAGAAGCTTTCATTCATTCATTCACTCATTGATCCCAACACATTTGATGAATGCCCAACTCCATTTTGTGTAACACACTATGCTAGATGCTTTGTATTTAAAGTTGAGTAACTGGAGTCTTGAGTTAAATAATTAAGGTTAAGAAATCAGCTCTTCAATGCAAAGTAAGGAGGTATGACTTTAAAACTAACTTGTTTTACATTGATTCAGTGAACTGAAAAAATAACCTTTGCCTAGAAATTTAATGTCGACCTAGTTATCAAGAAAGGACTTTAACAATTCCCCTTTTGGGAGTTTATCTTAAAGATATATTTGTATATGTCCAAAAGACATACAGGCAAGATTATTTTACATCATTGTATGCCACATAAAAAAAGACTGAATATAATCTAAATATAGTTAACTGCCCATATCCATGGTTTCTGTGACCACAAGTTCTGCATCCACAGATTCAACCAACTCCAGATGAAAAATACATACAGAAAATTGTCTTCACAGGACAGGTATAGACTTTCTTCTTGTCCTTATTCCCTAAACTGTATTGTTATATAGTATTGTATAACAACTATTTGATGACATTTGCATTGTATTAGGTATTATATGCACCCTAGAGATGATTTAAAGTATATTAGAGGATATTTGAGGGTTATTTGCAAACACTGTACTATTTTGCAAGGGAGTTGAGGATGCACTGATTTTGATATCCGTGAGTGGTCCTGGAAGCAATCCCTCATGAATACCAAAGGCTGACTGTATTTAGCAATAGAGAATTGATTTTGAAATGCTACATTCACACAATGGAAAACTACATATGCAGGTATGAAAGGAAGCCAGTGCATGCCTCATGTCTGATTGAGAGTTATCTCCAAAAGTCATACTATTTTTTCTTCTCTCCCTCTCCTCCCTTCCTTCTTTCCTCTCCCTTCCTTGTGTCACTCTTTTGTCTTTCTCTTTTAACTTTATATTTTAAAAATTCAAATAAAAAAGTACGAGAATACTATCATGAATATATTATATACTTTCTACGATGACTCACAATTGTTACTTATGGACATATTTTGTGGAATCATTTGAAAATAAAGACATTAAAACATCATTCCTAACTACAAAGCCATAACACTAAACACCTAAGAAATTTATCACTGAAACAATTATATCTTCTAATACAGTTTAAATTTCCCTACTTGTCATAAAAGCATTCTTTCTGATAATTTTTTTCCCAGAATCCAGGGTTTAGAAATTATCACATCTCTTTAGCTTTAATATATCTAGCTTAATCCATTTGACCTTTTATTTTATTTTTTATGTAAAATTTTTTATTAGCACATATTTGTGATATTTAATGATTACATTAATTGTGGGGAGTTGGTACATGTACTTAACGCATCTTAATTCTTTTTACATCTTACATATCATTTCTCCCTCCCCCCAACCTCCACCTCTTAGTCCTTTTCCCACTTGCAAAAGATCTATCTTCCTGTTTACTTTTACTTATCTTTTATTTTGCTCTTTAATTTACTTATACTCTGGGTTTCTCATATAAAAGAAACCATGCAATATTTAAGATTGTATGTTTGATTTATTTCACTTAATATGGTTTCAAGGTACATCCATTTTTCTATAAATGACACAAATGTATTCTTTATAGCAGAGAAGTACTCCATTTTGTATAAATGCCACAGTTTCTTTATGGAAATATAGGATGCTTCTAATATTTAACTATTATGAATTGTGTTGCTATAAATATGGGTATGCATGTATCATTGTAATATGTTGTCTTTAACTCTTTCAGGAAGATACACAGAGTGATCTTTCTGAAGAGTACCAGTTAATTGTCTTGTAGAAATCTTTATAATCTGCATTTTTCTGATTGTTTCTTCACAATTAGATTCAGGTGACACTTTTGTCAAGACTATGTGGGGATGCTCTGGCTAAATTTACTTGTTTGATTAGGGTTGTGTTCACCAGACTTTTCCATTATAGTTGTCTTGGTATTTAAGAAGATCTATGTTATGGGATGAATTGCATCCCCCAAAATTTATACCCTAAGCTCTAATTTCAGTACCTCAGAGTGTGTCTATATTTGGAAATAGGGTCTTAAAGATGTAATTAAAGTTAAATGAGGTTCACAGATGGGCTTCAATCCAATCTGATTTGTATCCTTGTAAAAATAAGAAGTTTGGGCACACAGAGACATAGGAATATGTGTGCTGGAGGGGCAACTCTGTGTAGAGGCAGGGAGAAGCTTGTCATCTGCAATCCAAGGAGAGACCTCAGAAGAAGCCTGCCCTATTGGCACCTTGTTCTTGGACTTCCCACCTCCAGAATGGTGAGAAAATACATTTTTGTTCTTTTAAGTCACTCAGTCTGTGGTGTCTTTTTTCTGTGACAGTCCTGGTAAACAAAGGCAACATCTGAGGTGTGGTACTTTGAAAACACGTGATTATGCTAACAACATTTCACTCAGTGGAGTTTGATTACTACTTCATGGGGATCTGTCAAAACTAGCTTACAGGAATTATAAAATCTGAAATTTGGACCAGCCCCAAGACTTTCCTGGCTCTTGTCTCTATTGATTCTTGCCTGAGTTAGTACATTGTAGGTGTCAAAACACTCATTCTCTAAATCTAATCTAATTTTATCATCTGGTATTCATTTGAAAGAAAGGTCCCATTCTCCTGCCCTTTTTTGACTATACAATGCACTAACTGGTTTTTTAAAAATTAAATATCCATTATCTATTTTTTTCCTTTGGTTGCTCTAATTACTTTAAGTTTTAACCATTGGAAGCCCCTTCAAGCTGGCTTTTGGGCACCCTGATGTGTTGGATTGTTTTTTTGATATCTCCCAGCCTTGTGGTACACAGTGATCCAGGACCACTTGGAACTTTCTTTTCCTTTGACCTGGAAGCAGCCCTTTCCCCAAAATTTCTTGAATTCTCTTAAGGATGAGAGAATTTAGACACTAAGATTGTGACTCTCACAGGTTGTGCTCATTGCTTCTGGGGTTACCTCAGTTCTGAACCCCTTAAGTGCACAGAGGTAGTTTGTCTTGATAGTCCTCATTCTAGCCAATAACACAAAGTTCTTTCTCACCCTCTTCATATTTTACCTCCTGCCTCCCATGTAAGAAGTCCTACTTCCTGATTACCCAATTTGTTTAATTTTGTGCTGTTTTATAATTCACTTAAAACAATTTCAGAATAATTACCTTCCTATTATTACTAAACAACATATTAACTAAGTAAAATTCAGGTTTTGTTATAATTTCTTTTACCATTAAAACATATTCCACTGAAGAAGCAGAGTTGGAATATATTGTGTTTAAAATTTAAGGGTTTTTTTGTACTTACCTCATTGTAATTTGAGATAGAGGTGTTTCATTGATCTTTATGTGTTCAATTCTAAGATTTTATCCCAGTCTTTATTTTAAGTAAAGAAAGCAAGCTGTAAAATAGTTTGGATCATAGGTCAGTATTTGAATTACTAGGAAAAACTTTAAAATAATGTTTATATGCTTTCATTTGCATAAAAATATGTGTAAAAGAACATACTAGGAATTGATTATTGATTCCAGAAAGAGAATTGGATGACTGGGTGAGGAGTTGGGCAGATTTTTCACTGTGAGAGGCTTCCTACTGTGTACTACTTCGTATTTTTATAATGTTGAAACACAACTATATTATTCATGAAAGATACATAAAAGTCTGAGGGTATAGCTCAATGGTAGATTGGTTGTCTAGCATATGAGGCCATGATTTCCATCTAAGCACCACACACACACACACACACACACACACACACACACACAATAATAACATATAAATAATAAAAAAATTAAAGGAGATATTTCGCTTTCATTTTTTCTGTTCATCCCCACATACCTTGATATCTCAATGTAAGCTCAAGGTAAAGGATTCTATTTGATCCCCACAAACTCCCAATTACAGTTACAGTACCTTGACTTCCTTCAGTCTCCTCTGCAGTGAGTCATCCCAGTGACAAGGCTGCACTTTCCAAGCCACTTGAATCACATCCCCAGGATGTTTCCATGAGCCATCAGAGCACATACTTCAGCAGTGTCTAGATGTACTTGTTAAGTTTCTTAGGAATCTTTTTAATGATTCAATGCATTCTCTCTCTGAGCTGCATTTTGTCACTTTCAACATTCAACAGATGTATTTGGCTCATGAGCAGTTTTGATTCTCATAGATGAGGAATTTTTCATTCTCTTTGCTCAATTAGATCTCTCTCTCTCTCTCTCTCTCTCTCTCTCTCATTTAAGCTCTCCAGTCTTCTGGGTTCCCAGATGAACCCCAGAGGCAACAAGTGTTTGCTTAGGATAGTCAGATCTCTGCAAGCATGGTGTCACTGCCAAAGTAGAACAAAATTCAGAGTAAGAACAACCTGTGAACTTGAATATTCCCGTTGTACCTTTGTTCTTATTAATAGGCTTTTGGTCTGAATTATGTGAATCATTATTTCCTCAACTACCAGATGCAATAACTACTCTAAGTTGGGTGGGTTTTGTACATACTCATGAGTGTGTGTGTGTATGTGTTTGTGTGTGTGTGTGTGTGTGTTCATACAGTGGTGATTGCTTTCTACTTGTTGTTCCTAGAACTCAGAAATCCATATTATTTTACAGATACAGAATAGTAATGTTCAGAAACTTTTTCTTGGGGATAGAAGATAATTGCTAGTAACCTAATTGGGGGCCAAAGGTGGGGAGGGAGCTGGGAGGAGGTAAGATTTAAACAGAGAGATCTTTGAATCAACAATCAGGCCACCTGTATTTGCAACCTGGCCTTCATCATTTCACTTTTTCATTCATTCATACATCCATCACTCATTCATCAACAAATATTTATTATCTTCTATATGCAAGGCACTCCTTTGTATGACCTCAACCAAGTCACTTGACCTCTAAGAATAACTAGGTTTTTAAAAAAAATAGATTTTATTTTTTAGAACAGTATTAAATTACAGAAAAAGTGAATGGAAAGCAAAGAGATTTACCATATACTTACTTCCTCCACATATGCATAGCTTTCTCCATTACCAACATCCCCTGCCGGACTGATACATTTGTTACATCATTATCACTCAGAGTCCATAGTTTACATTGGGGTTCACTCTTGGAGGTGTACATTCTATGAGTTTGGAAAATGTATTACTACATGTGTTCATCACGATGGTATTATACAGAGTAGTTTCACTACCCAAAAATTCCTCTATACTCTGTCAATTCTTCCTATTTTTGCCCCTTCAACCTTTGATAATCACTGACTTTTTATCATCTCCATAGTTTTGTCTGTTCCAAAATATAGTGCTGGAATCATACAGTAAGTAGCCTTGTTTGTTTGTTTGCTTTGGTACCTGGGATTGAACTCTGGACCTTGCACTTGCAAGGCAAGCAGCAGAACCACTGAGCTAAATCCCCGGCAATAAGTAGCTTTTTAAGAGTGGCTTTTTTTCACTTAATAATATGAATTTAAGATCCTCCATGTCTTTTTATAGTGGATAGCACATTTCTTTTTAGCACAGAATAATAATCTGTTGTCTGTATGTACTTCAGTTTATCTGTTCATTTAACTAAAGGACATTTTGCCTGTTTTCACATTCTGAAAATTATGATTAAAGCTGTTATAAATATCATGTGAAGGCTTTTGTGTGGACATAAGTTCTGAACTCCGTTTTTAAATAACAAAGAGCATAACTGCTGGATCATATATCATGTTTAGTTTTATAAGAAACTATGAAGATGTCTTTCAAAGTAGTTATACCATTTTGCATCCCTGGTAACAATGAAGGAGGGAATTTCTGTTGCTCCACATCCTTCTCAGTATTTGGTGCAATCATTATTTTGGATCTTGACCATTCTACTAAGTGTGTAGTGGTATCTTATTGTGGCTTTAATTTGCAGCATCCTAATGACATTGATGTGGACTATTTTCAAATGCATATTTGTTGTCTATCTTCTTTGATCCCGTCTGTTCAGATCTTTCCCATATTTTTCATTCAAGCTACTTGTTTCCTTATTGTTGCAAGTTGCAAGGATTCTTTGTATATTTTGTAATCAAATCCTTTATCAGATGTGTGTTTTGCAAATATTTTCTCCCAGTCCAAGTGGCTTGTCCTTTCATTCACATGACTGTGTCTTTTGCAGAGCAGAAAGTTTTAAGCTATTGTTGCTTTGACCAGTGAAAAGTTGGGGTTGTTGGTTATTTCAGCATCATCCAGCCTGTTATTGTCTTGGGTGGCTCCCAATCTAGCTCTTTAGGGCAAGATACAGCATGCAAATAAAGAGAAGCTAGAGGAAAGGTTAGCTAAAATTCTGCTTTCTTAAGGAAAAAATGGAAACGAAGTCTTTGTAAATAGGGAAGGGTGGAGGGGGTGAAGGGAGGGCAGGGGAATGGGGAAAAAATAAGAACCAAGATACATCATGTACAGGTACAAGCATCCAGTGATAAATGTAAACATATTGTATACCTAAAATATACCAATAAAAGAATTTAAGCAAAAAAATATTTCTGCTTTCTTCTTCTTCTAGAGATAGAATTTCTTTCATCTCCAAGAAGTTAAGTGAAAACAAAGAGCACAGCCTGAAACTTACTGTATTCAAGCCCCAAGAAGCTTGCTTCAGGGCAGACATATTTCTAAGGGTAATGAAAAGGGTAAGAGAGAATGTATTTAATAATGTATTTATTTTGTATCAGGCATCACACTAGGATTTTATGTATGTTACCTTTTTAATCTTACTGCCAACACTCTGATTCCTAGGAAAATAAGACTCAGAGAAGTTAAAACACTTGTTAAAATTTTTGCTTAGTAAATGACAGAGCTAAATTCAAACCCAGATCTGGATGACTAATTCCTGAACTTCTTATATTATACATTGTTTCTTCCCCATGAATTGTTTTCTTGGATTTAAAAAGTGAAGAAACTGGAAGACAAATTTAGGTCATAAAGGGGCCTACAGAAATTAATTACTCCAAGTTTTAAATAATGAACATGGCATTTTCCAGAGCACCTTTAAAAATTCTGAATCTAAGAGTTGAAAGTTGCTTGCCTGGAACTGAACACAGGATTGGAACATTCTTCAGTATGTTGCAGCGGAAGTCCTGGCAAACTGAAGTGTGATAATGAGGATGACAAATATGTGCATGACTTACAGTGGTTTTGCTGCAGTGTATGAAGTTGTCTTTTATGATCTCTTTGGACCACAATGGTTCATGGTAAAGGTAAGACTCATGCTCCTATTTGTTGGGGGACTATGGGCCATAGTGTTATTCAACAAAAAAGAGACTAGACTAAACTGTGCTCACTCATCAAGATAATCATACAAACTTCTGCTAGACTTCTTGGACAATGTGCCAGCAAGCATTCTTCAGGGTCAGGTTTGTTCAACAAAGTGTTGCCTGATTTAAAAAATAATGATAATAAAAGTGGTGGTGGTGGGGAGGGCTCAGTGGATAGTAAGTTCATTTGTTAGGCCAATAACAAACTCATTAAAATAAGATAACAGCAACAAGGCAGACTCATAAGGCTACAGTCCCCAAGTGGCTTCTAAGTGCTCAGTAATTGTGTAAATGTTCCTCCGTTAAGCTGAGGGCTGAGAGATAGAAACCAACAACCACAAACAGAAACCTTTTGGAAGAGCTTAAAGATTTAGTAATGGCACACCTCCAATTTTCCATCTTTTATTTAACTCCTTTGAACTCCCACTAATTTCCAGGCAACACTTTGGAATTCCATTTTTAGCTTTGCCTTTTGAATTATTATTTTTCCGCCTTGATGTACAAATCTATGTATGGAGATGGCTTCTCTTTTTCATTAAAATTTTCTTCTTGATTGTTGAATAATGTCCATTGCCAGATGATTTAAAAATAGACATTAATTTGAAGAAGAAAATAAACATGTTCTGTAATTCCACCATTCAGAGACAATCACTGTTAAGGTTTTGGCCTATTTCCAGTGGGGATACTTTCTAAATGTGTATGTACTCTTTTTTTTTAAATAAAGCTGAGAGTGTCCTGTAAAGAAAGTGATCAGGAACACAGGTATTGCTTCAGATGGTGTGTATTCATGACCTGACTCTGTCAGTTAGTGACTTGTAGGGCACAGGAAAAATCATAAGGATTTGTCTCTTCAATAGCATATTTGGTATTAAGTGCATATAGGTATGTTGAAGGGTGAATGATAAAATAGATGTAAAGTCTTAGGAAAAGTGACTGGTCCTCACTAAACACTGATCAGTTTTATTTTTATTTATTCATTTTTAAAGTTTCCTCTCTTTTTTATTTATTTTATTTTTGAAGCAAAACATTTATTGGTACATTTTAGATATACATAATGATAACACTCATCATAAGTTTTACCTAGCATCATCCTTTCATGTTTTGCCCTAAATATATAATCATAAACATTTTCCATCAAAACTTTTTAAATCTTGGTTTTCTGTGGATAGTAGAAAGGAACTTTTGCCTCAGAATTATTTGCTTCATGTCATGGTGCAATTGGGTTGTTTAAACTTTTGAGTTATGATGTCGAAGACAGTAAATTAGATGAAACTAAGAGCTTTGGATTATCTGACCTTAACTAAAAGAGCATTCTTAGTAATTCTGTATTCTTATATTCTGCTTAACTTTTTCCTTATCACTTCTTGAAATTGTGTTAAATATTTCTTTAGTCATACATTTAAATCTGTCCAGATGATCAGCTCCATAGAGGAAAGAATGGTGCTTATTGCTGTATCCTGACTGCCTAGAAAGTGCTGGTGCATGGTAGGCACTCACTGCATCTTTGTTAAGTGGGTGGAATAAATGAAAAGAAATATGTTAATCAAATTCAGCTGGGAGAGTTTCATGGTTGGAAGTACATGTGGAAGTGCAGTATGGAAGTACATACTGTTCACTTTGGATCACACTACCAGGCTTGGTCCTAGCCTATCTGTTTGATCATTACTCATCATACTTGAGTTGCGGGCAAGGGAAAAGTGGATGTGTGGGGATTTCTGATGCTACTGTTTGTGGACTGTTCCAGTCAAGTCTTCCCAAGCTTGTCCAATTTGTGTATCATGGGCTCAACTATCTTGACTAGGCTTTGGTCAGTCTGACCCATCACCTTGTCTAGCCACATACCTACTCTGAAAATCTATAAATGCTGAGGAGCCCTTACAATGAAACCTTTCACAATGGAGTGCCTGGATTTTACTGAGAAAAGCCAATCCCCCTCCCATCTGTCATTTGGCACTTAGCAGTGTAGTTATTCTAGATGAGTGAACACTTGTGTTATATTTTCCAATAGCAAAACTGGGGTCACCAGGGTGCCTGCTGTTTTAGCCAAATCCAGATGGGGTTTTCCTATAAACAAGTGCACTTGGAATATTTATGCCGCCCGTGGCACCTGACGCCTTAATACTTAGGACTTCTATGTAGTAGCCACTCTTCCTATAAGTCACTTTAGCACACTAAGTAAATATTTTAATATAGCCATGTCACTGTTTATTATAGAATGGCTTGGACCCAGATCTTGCCTAATGCTTGGTTAAAAAGTCAGTTTATACCATCCTTTAAAGTGAATCAAAGAATGCATAAACGCCACTCTTTTGTTACTCAGAACTCTGTTTACTTTAGTTTTCTGTAAACCTTGTGAAATGCTTGCTTACAAAAAGCTGACAGATGCCAGATTTGCTCATTAACTCGAGGTGTTTTCCAAGTTAAGAAGGTGAGGTGTGAACATGGGAGGTGAGATTTCTTCTGCAAGGCTATCTCCCAATCTCCAGTGCCCAAGAGGCTGGTGGAATTGCTCAGGGATCTTGACCAGTAGCCACCAGACAGTGACAGCAACTGAAAAATACTACATCACAGTAATGGTTTCCATATCAACCCTGTCTTTTACCCTGGGACAATAAAGACCACTTGGGCAGTATGAGACTTGGAAAAACCTTGAAAAATCAAAGCTACTTTCACCACTTATTAAACGAAAGGGATAATATTCCTTGCATAAAAACTTTGTGATATTTCCCAATTCTTAGTAGCATTTAATTGCTAAGCTTCACCGTGAAGACTGGAACATTTTTTACTAGTATGGCAACTGAAATTTGGTAACTACTTATGGGTGCCAAAAAAGTTCAGGACTTCTGTTTTAAGTTGATTAAATGAATTTCTGAAAGATTCATCAGTGACTCTTATACAGATTAATCATATTTTATATTAAAGTGTTTAATAAAATTATGAACCAGGCTTAAAAGAATAGAGCTTTTAAAAATTAAATAATAGCCTCTTCTTAGTGCTTTGTCAATCATTTCCTGGAGAGTTATTTCTTTGAGACAGAGTTTACCCAAAAGCAACATTTACAAGGAGCCAACAAGCGTTTTCTAGACAAATGAGAGAATAACTACATTCTGATGGTATTTCTGGCTAGATTCTTGATTTTCTTTCAGTACATGATGTCATTTTTTACTTGTACTCTGTTCATGTACACTTAAAGTATATCTGTTTTATTTACCAAAATTTACATAAAAACTATGTGTGTTGCTTTTGCCATTTGTTGTGGCAGAATATAATGTTCCACTCAAGGATGTCCATGTCCTGATGTTGGCTATCTGTATGTTATATCACATGGCCAAAGAGAATCAAAGCTGCAGGTGGTGTCAAAGTTGCTAGTCAGCTGACCTTAAATAGAGATTACCCTGGATTATTTGGGGGGACCCAACATAATTGAAAGGATTCTAAAAATGGAAGAGAGAGACCGAAGAGGATGTCAGAATGATGTGCGGTGAAAAGGACTCAATCTAGTTTGTTGGCTTTGAAGTTGGAGGAAGGGGTCATGAATCAAGAAATGTGAGTGATCTTTAGGAGCTGGAAAAGGCAATGCATCACTTCTTCCTTAAAGCACACAGAAAGGAATGCAGCCTTTCTGATAACTTGGCTTTGGCCCAGTAAGACCCATGTAGGACTTCTAGAGAGCTGTCAGATAATAAATTTGTGTCAAGCTGCTGTATTTGTGGTCATTTTTTTCTTTTTTCTTTTGTACTGGGGATCAAACTCAGGTCCCTGAGCTTGTGAGGCAGGCGGCAGAACCACTGAGCTAAATCCCCAGCCCTATTTTTTCATTTTTGAACAATAACAAAAGAAAGCTAACACACTGTTTGTGAGATAAAAAGACACATGAGAAACAAGTATAGGAAATAAAAAATATACACAACATAAAATAAAATTACTATATTTGCACAGAGACTTTATTACTGCATCTCCAGTTCCTTTTTAGTTTGTACACATGATTCTGAAGAATAAAAATCACACTGCTATCCTGGCATGGTGATGCATGCCTGTATTCCCAGCACTCTGGGAGGCTGAGCCTGGAGGATCACAGCCTAGCCTTGGCAACTTTGTGATTTGGCAAGATTCTGATTCAAAATTAAAAAAAAAATAAAAGGGCTCAGGATATAGTTCAATATGAAGGTCTTCCATTCAATCTACATTCATTCAATCACTAAAAATGATTTTTAAAAATTACATTGCTGCCTCATCTGACTTTATTATTATTATTTTTTGGTACCGGGGATTGAACTCAGCACCTTGTGCTTGCAAGGCAGGTGGCAGAGCCACTGAGCTAAATCCCCAGCTCTCATCTGACTTTATTACCTATTTTACTATCTAGTGTTATCTTGTATTATCCCAAATGTTTGAGTGCTATAGAAAACACATTTTATTTTATGAATGACTTGCAATTTACCAAATACATTTCCTAAATTTTGTTTCTATGATAAATGTTTGTATATGGTTGATATTTTCTTACTAAAAATTTTCTAGAATTAAAAATTACTGAGTGAAAAAATGTGAGAAAACTTAATTTTTGCAAGTGTATACTACTACTTTGTCCTCCAGAAAGATTGCATCAGTTTCTATCTCACAGGAAGCACATGATTCTGTTTCTCCTTGTTATTAACAAACACTGGGAATATCAACTTTTAAAATTGTCATGTAGAAAATTGAAGAAGAATATCTAATTGCCTAAATTTGTAATTCTTTGAGACAGATAAATCTCAATTCCTTACTATATAATGATTAGCTATTTGCATTTCTTTTATGAATGTCCTGCTAATGTCAGTTTGTTTTGAGATGTTGCATTTTTGTATTTACATTTAGGAACTATTTATATATTAGTGGTAGTAATCCACTGGCTGGACTATATGGCACAAGTATATTTTTCTGATTATGTTCTTTTTATCTACTCACATTATTAATAACATTATTTAATATTTGTGTTTATGTGTATCTACATAAATACAGATATTATTTATACACATAAATAATAGTACTGGAAATCCCAATGATAATTCTAAAAGACCCCCACTGTTATATCTTTGGCAACTACACGAACAGATTTTTTTTACTGAGTATATTAATTTTTTAAAAATATTGATCATTATTTCTTTTTCTTTTTCTTTCTTTTTTTGAGATAGGGTCTCTCTATGTAGTTTAGACTAGGCTTGAACTTACTGTATAGCCCAAGCTGGCCTGAAACTAGTGTGGTCCTCCTGCCTCAGCCTCCTGAGTGCTGGGATTACAGCAGTGTGCCACCACACTGGGCTTAAACATTATTTTTGATAATTGCATTTTATTCTAACTTATGAATATATTTTATTTAGCAGTTAAATCATATAACTTCTGATTTCTTAGTATTATTAACACTATAATAATGTACATTAGGTTAGGCAGAAAAGAGAGAGCGTCCAGAGTAATAACTAGTGTTGAGGTGTCAGGCATTATTGTTAGCACATTTTATATATAGATCCATTTAACCTTCTGTTACTGTGATGGAGTAGTACTTTTCTCTTCCTCTTTTAACACGAGGCATTTTGGGCACAGTCATGTAAAGTAACTTCTCCAGATTTCCCTGCACGGTAAGACAGTGCACCATTCCCTGTTTCCCTAGTTATGTTATAAGAACAGGCAATACTGGTGTGTGGTCTTGGCCATGAAGTTGACTTGCTCAAGTGATAAATACTCCAGGGACAACTGGTAGCCATCAAGAATAGCAGTGTTGGGGCCGGGGATTTAGCTCAGTGGTTCTGCCACCTAACCTGTAAGCCGAAGGACCTGAGTTTGAATCCCGGTACTCCCCCCGCCCTCCCCCAAAAAGAATAGCAGTGTTAGGGCCTGGGATTTAACTCAGTGGTTCCAGGGCCAGCCTCACAAGCCCAAGGTCCTGAGGTCTATCCCTGGTACCAAAAAAAGAAAAAAGAAAAAAGAATAGCAGTGTTTTTCGAGTCTACATATAAATGAGATCATGCTCTTACCCCATCACACACACACACACACACACACACACACACACACACTTCACTTAGATAATGCCCTCAAGAGTCATCCATGCTCTTGCAAATGGCAAGATTATCATTTTATGAGTATCTATCTATCTATCATTTATCTATCATCTATCTTCTTTATCTGCTCATCCTAACAGAACACTTTGGCTGTTTTCTCATCATCGTGAGTATAAGTAATGCTGCAGTGAACATGGAAGTATTAATATTTCTGCATAGTACAGATTTTATTTTCTTTGGGCATATATTCAGATGAGGAATCTCTGGGTCATCTATTTGGCAGTTCTATTTTTGATATTTTGAGGACTCATAGAAGCAGAATGTAGAGTGGTAATTACCAAGGGCAGGGGTGTAAGAGAAGAAGGCATATTGGTCAAAGTGTATAACTGTCCATTATAATAGTAAGTTTGAGGTTCTCACATACAATACAATGATTATAGTTAGTAATGTGGAATTGTATACAGTGTTCTTGTGTGTCTAAATTTCCACCTGCCAAGATTCAACCAACTGTTGGTGGGAATATTTGAAAAAAATTGTATCTTTACTGAACACCTACAACTTATTTCTTATCATTACTCACTAAACAATATAGTATAATGTCTACTTAACTAGCATCTACATTGTACTAGGTATTACAACTAATCTATACATGATTTAAAATATATTGAAGAGTGTTATACGATATATGCACATGTTATGCCATTTTATATAAGGTACTTGAATATCCATGGATTTTGGTATATTCAGGGGCTCCTAGAAGCAATCCTACTGGATTCTGAGGGATGACAATACTTGAAATTTGCTTAAATATCTTCACCACAAAACAAACAATAGAGGTAATAGGGGAAATGATAGATGTGTTTGTTCACTAACTTGATTTTGACAGTCATATATACGAAAGCAGGTTAAGTAGTTCTGGCCCACATAGAAGAAGAAATGTTAGGTTTTTGACAGATAAGGTTTGGTTTTATAAGAGTTTTGACTTTACAGAAAAAAAGAGGCTTAGAAACCTGAAGAGCAGGAGGTGGCCCAAGCTGGAAGCAGTGACTCAGGAAATGTTATCTCTCTCCTAAGAACTGCTCTGTGGGTTTTACTGTGGCAGTTGGCAGATACCTGAGACAGAGAACCCATTCTTTGCCAGGCATAGTCTTTGTCATTGAGAGCTGGCCATTACAGTGATCTTTTTCCTAGTAGGTCAACAAGGATCAAGAATAAGGAGACCTGAGTAGCATGATGAGTTTCCCAGTTGGGTCACCTCCCAGGCCAAGGGACTGGTGACACCTCCCAAATATGCCCTTGGCCATCTCTCAGACACCCTTCACCTCCAGCACACTCCTACAAGTCATGAAGCATTCATGGTCTCTTCCCCTTTCTTTGATAAATGTGGTAGGATTTTATTTGTCGTGTTGGTTTCTGTTTCTATACAGGCTCATCAACTTTGAAAGAGCAATTTCTCACAGTTCCTGGCATGGACTGAAATTTTCCTGGTTTCCAGTACTCATTGATTCATTCATTCATTCTCTCACTCATCCATTTGGCAAACTTTTATGGAGCACCTAATCTGTGCTAGGCTCTCTTCTAAGAGCTGAGATGCAGAGATGAATTAATGTAATGCCCTTATGCAGCTTACATTTTAGTGAAGGGAAAACACAGCAAATAATTAGCAATCATGTATAGTAGTCCACCCTTATCTAAGAGGGGCATTTTCTAAGACCCATGGTGGATGCCTGAATCATCAGATAAAACTAAACTCTCTACACATTATATTTATTCCTGTACATACATACCTATGATAAAATTTAACTTATAAATCAGGCACATGAGTGCTATAGTTTGGATCTGGAATGTTCCTCAACAGCCCATATGTTAAAAGCTTGGTCCCCAGCTTCGAGCTATTGAGGGTGGTGGAAACTTTCAAGGTAAGGTCTAGTGGGAAGTCCTCTGGTTCATGGAGGTGAGCCCTTAAAAGGGAGAGTGAGATCCCAGCCCCTCTTTTTTATACTATCTCTTTTAGTCTCAGCCATAAGAAGTTGTGCTCCATCACACATCTGCCATGATATGTGACCTTGCCACAGGCCCAAAAGCCACAAGGCCAAGCAATCATAGACTAGAATCTCCAAAACTATGAGCCAAAATACACAAAACCTCCAAAGTTGTATCATGTATTTTATTAAAAAGCTGACTAATATAGTAAGAGACAGACAATGACTAATAATAAAATAGAACAATTATAACAAAACACTGTGATATAAGTTAGGTGAATCTGGTTTCCCTGTGTAGTTCTGGAATTTTCCTTTTATTATTTTTAGCTCACAGTTGCCCATGGGTAAATAGAGCCATTGAAAATGAAACCAGAGATAAAGGGAAATTACTTTGTGCTGTGTTTGATTCAAACTAAGATATTTTTGCATCTCTAAATTGGGGTGTACTGTACTTTGCAATAAACAGCATTATACAACTGCTGGCAGATAGATAACAGTCATGAAGCAATTCTCACTGCATGCATGTCTGAAAAGTCGGCCAAAACTACTGTATTGCCATCAGTTCAATTGAGTTAACTGTCTATATTAGCTGGTGCTACAAATGTTGAATTTAATTGTCTTTTAAAACATCTTCAAAAAGATCTCATGATTTGGCTTTTAAACAAAAAAGTTATATATATATGTATATGTATATATATGCACACACACACACACACACACACACATATATAGGCACAGCAGTGGGACAAAAATGTGAATATTAAAGGAGTGAACACAAGTCCATCTTTCTTCCAAATAACAACCAGGGTTTGTGAGACCAAAGAAAAAGACATACTTACAAATAGATGAAGCTTATCATAAGCCAAACAATGCAATTGGATGCTGGAGAAATTGCCAAAATCTTGATATAGGAGAAAATTTTTCAGATACTGAAAGACTTGTGTAATGGATTGGCAACATCTTCTATGACTTTCGGTGGGCATTATGCCATCACTTAATGGGCAGTGGGTTTTAAAAAATGTATTTATTGGTAGTATGCTAGTACAACAATTATAACAATACACTGTAATATAAGTATGACTTGACTTGACCACCCAATAGACTATACAATTTCATTTCCTTAGAACTCATATTCTATATAAATGTATTGTGTAATGGGAGGGTTAAAGAGCTGAAGATGAACAGAATTAAATAGAACAACCATAGGTTGCTTCTGTGCACAACGATGCTGCATTTCAAAGCAACATAGAGCCTCAAAGGGAAGAATTAGAGCAGGAAAGAACCAAACATCTTGAAATACGTATACAACTCTTGCATTCTTCAGGGCAAATAGCATCTCAAGTCAAGAGAAAATGGAACATAGGTGCCTTCCAAACTTCTGTATTTCTACTGAGAAAACTCCAAGATGTAGATGGAGAGGATGCCAGCCTTCAACTATTCCCTCTTCCTGCTTTATCACTTTCCTTCTCCTGGAATATGGCATTGTTGCCATCATCTATATACAGGCTAAGGTCAGCTGTCTTTCTCACCATGGTTTCATTGAGGTATATAGTTGACAAATAAAATTGTGTATATTTATAGTGTACAATGTGATATTTTGATCTGTGTATATATTTTTAAATGATCATCACAATCAAGCTAATTAACATATTTGTGACCTCACATAGATATGTGTTTTGTATGGTTAAACATAAAAGCTCTGGTCTCCTTGTGAATTTCAATATGCAATTCTTCATTATTACCTATAGTCATCATGTTCTATGATAGATCTCTTGAATTTATTCATCCTGTTAAACTGAAATTTCATGTCTTTTGGTCATCATCTTCTCAAGTTTTCATGAGTTTTATATAGAAAAAGTGCCTCTATTTTCTCACCTGCATCTTCTCTGAGATCTGAATTACAACCTTGCTTCTACCTTTTCTTCTTATACTCAATGTCCAGTGGCATTTAGAATTTAAATATAAGCTTAATGATGTCACTCTCTTGCTCAAAATTATCAAGTGCCTTCTCATGAAATTTATAATTAAACTCAGTACTCACTATAGCCTTATGGGGCCCACAAATCTGCCTTTATGCTCATCCTCATCCCTATCTCTATTTTACTCTTCTATTTTTTTAATTTTAAATTTTATCTGTTTTGCTTTTTTATAATGGCTGTCATTATTTGAATCTTTTTACTGAATTTCAGCAGATCTAAAACACTATCAAATATAACACCATTAATTTGTACATCATTGGCAGGTACATTTTTGAAAAATCTACTGCCAACTAATAAAGATATGGTGGCTCAGTGAGAGTCAGAAAGAATGGGAGAATCCATTATAGCTCCTTTTATGTTAAGTTATGGGCCCTAAGGTACTAAAAGATACTTAACATATTTTTCTTTCAGACACTGTAGTTTGACTATATTGAAGCAGACAGACAATTATTTAATAACCTAGGAAAGCATTTCCTCACAGATCTTCTCTGAGGAAATTGCAGTGTAACTTTTATCTTAACATCATTATGCTGAGATCCAAGTTGAATTTTAAACTGTCCTGAGCTGCACAGTGCTCAACTCATCTGTCTTTCTTCTCTCATCTGCCATATTGCTTTTCTCCATGTTTTCTCTACTTTCCACATTCCATCTTTCTTTCCTTTCTGCATTTTTCTAGAAAGACAAACTGTTTGGAGTAAGTACACTTTTGAAATGTATAGGGAAGGAAGCCCAGGTATTTCAACTTATAGCAAATATATCTACATCTATAATAAAAATGCATGTGTACATGCCTGTGTGCATATTTTCCCCAAGTGAAGTTTTAACACCAGCTCAACCTAATCATAGCTTTGGTTCTGAATCCAGTATTCTTTTGATTTGAGTGAGTCATTTAAATAAATGTTAGAAGAGTTATCTCACATACAGCTAACCTGCTTATTCCATAACAGATGAACCAACTGCTCTTTCTGACTTCCTTCCAATGCCCTAATCCACAGCAGAAAGTTTACTGGAAGGCCATGTACTACCTTGCCCTCACCCCACTCTCTGCTACTTTAAGCCAAGAGAACGTGTTACTTGGCATAAAACAGACGCCTTCTTCCAGCTAAACCATCCACAAAACATGCTGCCAGACAAGATCATCAAGTTCTTTCATCACGTTTTGGTGCCTATGGAGAAGCTCAGCGCTCAGAGGACCTTGTGGGTGAGGCTGAACTCATTCTAATGAAGAGAACACTGGATAGGTCAGAGTTCAGGGCCAGGAGTCACCTGGCCTTTTCTTCTGCCCTCTTCCTTACCCCTCCTTTCCAGTTCCTCTGCCTTTCAGGGTCCTTTGTCCTGCATATCTCCCATCTTTCAGCAGACTCCTGTCTATGCTGAGGAATTTTTCTGTTGTTTATAGGAAAACTCCTCAACCCACCACACCTCCCTCATTTCCCATTTCAACATCCCTGTTCTGTGTTTTGTTGCTTCATACCAGTTATCTTTGCAAAGAGAGGAGTGTGGTCAAAGTCAATATGATAATGGTTGTTAATGTACTCAGTGTTTTACTCTTCTAGGTGAGATAGTTGTATTTTTACAGTGGCTTTCTATAGAAAACAAATGAAACCATCTCTCTATCTAAATTTCTTTGAGAAATCCAATGTGCTGACTTCTACTTTATGAGGAGTTAAAAGCATGACTGGGGGTCAGAGAGAACTGTGAGTTTGCCTGACCATGCCACCACTTGCTGGACTGCTGTACAGCTTCCTTCATTCACTCATTCATGCCACAAAGATCTTTTAAGCTTGGACTCCATGGAAGCTGTGGAAGCTGTACTCCACGGAAGCCTTTTGGCCACTGGGGATACATGGATTCTCAAAGTCTCTGATTTTATAGTTCTTACATTTGCCAGGAGGGGGGAAATTTAAAAAAAAAGATTCATGAAGATGTTAAGTTATGTGGCTTTGGCTACAGCTCAGTGGTAGAGAGTTTGCCTGACATTCACATGGAGAGAAAGAAAGAAGAAAGAAAGAAAACTTTAAGTAAGTACTCAATTACCATAGATATAGATATAGATATTTATTTTTCTTGGCAGCAACAGCAGTCACTGTTCCTTGATTCTCACCTGATCTTGTGAAATGAACATCCCCAAAGAGGGGCTTAAGGACTTGTGGCAGCTATTGTTTCATGTGTTCAGCAAAATTTCCCACATTGAATAGTTTCTTCATTTATATCAGCATCTATCCTTATCTTTGCTTAATGATCTAGTCCAATATTCTGCCCTTCTAGAAATCATGTTTTGTTCAAAAAGTGAACACTGGATTCAAATAAAGCCAATCGGACTCCTTATCCTGAAGCACCACCTAAACTGTGAATGAAGGAAGCTTTCCCTTTTTCAGAATTCCTAGTTGGAGCTAATTACATATCTGCTATGTAGAGAAGGTTTCTCTGCAGAACAGAAGATCAACTTCCACAGAAAAGCAAAAGAAATCCTATTATAATTACTTGTCAAGCACAAACTTAATCCTCTTAGTAAACCTTGGGGTAACTACTATTGTTATCCCCATTTTAAAGATGAAGAAACTGGAGCATGGATAGGTTAAGTAAAATCTAATTCTCACAGTTAATAAAAACAGGATCAGGAGCTGGACCAGGCATTCTTCCTCCAGAAGCTATATATGTGACTAATATCTCTCTCCTCTTTGGCCAGTTAGGATTATAAAATCTCAGGTCCTAGTACTCATAGCTCCTCCTCTAATTTTATGAGTAACAATGAAATCTATACAAGGCATATGAGATTATCTATACCCAAACTTGCATCATCTATGTTTTTATCTCTTTATCTGCATTTTTAAATTTTTATTCCTGGAGATGGTTTGAGTTGGATTTCTGTTTCCTGAAAACAAAGGAGTCATTACCTGAAAATTATGTCAGAACATTCTGCAATATTGTGTGTCATTTAGAAGAAATCTCCCATATTAATTCATAATGCACCTACTATACTACTCCACTAATTTCTGTTTAAGAATTACTATCTTAATGTAATTTTATTTGTAAAAGTAGTTTATTTTTAACAGGAATAAGATTAGTAATTAGAATTCATCTAAAATTACCTTCTAAGGTAAGGTTGATTTTTGACCCTCATGATGCCATGGCCTTGTACTCTAAGAATTGAAGAGCATTGAGAGGTTTTATAATATTGAGGGTTTCTTAATATCAAAATTATTTATAGGACCTTTGTTAAAAAACTATATTGAGGTAATATTTCATCAATGAATAATTACCTGTGTAATTCACTCATTACATAATCCATGCATAATTGCATTTTAAAATTAAGAATTATAGGCATTGCTGAAAATTTCTTGTGAAGTTTCCAGCTTCATGCTTGAATTGTTCAAGAACTTCAGTCCAAAAGAGTTACCTCTGTTGCTAAATGAGAGGTGGTGAGGGTCAATTTTAGGTGTCAACTTAACTGGATTGAAGCATACCTAGGTGACTTGTGAAGTGTGGCTCTCTGGGTCTATCTATGAGGGTGTTTGCAGAGAATCTTGGCATGTGAGTTGGTGTACTGAATAGGGGAGATCTACCTTCAATGTTGATGAGCACCATCCAATCAGCTGAGGCCCTTAATGGAAAACAAAAAGACAAAAAGAGAATTGCTGCCATCCCCCACTTCCACCCAGATTCTTTGTCCCTTGGATTCTGGGACTTATACCAGCAGCTCTGTGGGGGCTCTTGTGCCTTTGGCCCTTCACTGGGGTCTACTCCATTGGCTTCTTTGGTTCTGTGGCTTCTGGAGACACGCTCTGTGCCACACTGTCAACTGCTCTGGTTCTCCATCTTGCAGACAGCTTCAACACTCTGATAGCCCATTACTCTAGTAAATCTCCTCTTATATATTCTATCATTACTGTCTACCTGAAAACTCCACTAAAACACAAGCAGAGAGAATACTAGGGCTTACAATTAACTTATTGTTTCTTTTATCCTACTAGAGCTACAATTGGAAACTAGCTCTGCATTATTTGATGGCTCTTTGTCCCCTCTGGAATGACAGTTTGCTGGTTTATATACCTAAGCTGAAATGGTTTTTCCATGTGCAAGTTCCCAAGGTTATGGTTCCTTTTAATTTATTGTGTATAATCCAGTCTACATTCCCAGTGCACTGATGTCATTGCCAAGGCAGCTGGCTCTAAGGAGCTTCAGTCTTAGTCCCATACTAGAGCAGAATCAGATATTCTTGATCATTTGAGAGACTATTGATGTCCTTCATTGTCAAAAGACCTCAGTAAAGGAAATCTATATCCTTGACGCTTCACCTAAATAGTGGGATTAGCCCATGTTCTGCCATCCCAGGGTGGTGGAGGACATATACAATTGCATGCTCTATGGATCATGTATGTTCTTCCTGTGAGAAGGTAAAGCCGTGGATAAACTCTAAGTAGGATGATAAAGGACTTGTATTTCTTTGATGGCAAAAAATTATGGTGGAATGTTCTTCCCTAAAAGACTAAGCAATTACTTGGTGGCAGCTGCAGATTCAGGTATAAGATTTCATGTCCAAAAGGAACCTACAAGGTATTTCTTGCTATGATGGAGTTCCAGGTAGGAAAATGGTTTCTGTATACAGATAAAGAAGTGAATTGCTGCTAAATGAGTTCAGTATTTAGAAAAGATTTAAAATGGGTGCATTACCAGAATAGGCATCTCTGCTAATGTTCATGTGATTTCAGAAGGCCTATGCACAGAGCATTTGTAAGACAGGAAATCATGCAAGAACTGGATTTTCTTTAAAAAAAAACAACAACAAAAAAACAAAAACAGAAGGAAAAAAACACTAAGATAAAAGTCAACCTCCTGGTAACAATAATGTGAGTGTTGCATTTATATTTACATGTGAATATAATATGAGAATCAATGGGGACCCCATGAGTGGCCTGAGATATATATACATGCCAGTGTCAATGGTATGGGAAAAAGAGCGTATTCCAGCAGACTAAGAAATATACTCTAGAACTGGACATTATAACACATATCTGTAATCCTAGCACTGAGCTGAAGAAGGAGGATTGCAAGTTTGAGCCCAGTCTGGACAATTTAGCAAGTTAGCAAGACACCATTTAAAAAAACTTAAAAGAAAGAAAAGAAATGAAATATACCCTATGCATATACTTGTAATCTGGAGTCATTTTTAACACTTGATTGGGCTTATTCATTTAAAAGTGCAGTGCTTTTTTTTTTGTACCGGGGATCGAACTTGGGACCTTGTGCTTGCAAGGCAGGTGGTGGAACCACTGAGCTAAATCCCCAGTCCAAAGTGCAATGCTTTTTATAGGAATAAGATCAAACAGAAGGGGAAGAAAGGCTACATTGTAGCATTTTTAAAGATATATTCATGTGCTTAAAATTAATTTAATCAAGTGTTTGTGTCTTCTTTAAACTCACTGAACATTTTCTGCTTTTCTTCTTTGATCTATTCAAACATTTTTGTCATTTGGTTTTTGAATTCTTTCCTTTAAATTTCCTCCACCTCACTGTCAGTGAGATCAGTTTTGAGAAATTACAGATTTCTGGAGGGATCTTGTTGCCTTGTTTTTTTCATGTTTCTAATGTTTTTGCACTGAGAGCTAAAGATCAATTAGGGTAGAAGACTCTGTCTTTGCTGTGGAGATCTCTTTAATTAGTATTTGTTTCCTTGTGCTGTGAGATTGGCTTTGGTTATGTTTTGGTGTTGATGCACCTATTCAACATACGCAACTTACTAGGATCAGTGCCCATCACTGTGTTGCAAATACCTATATAATTCTATATTAAAAAATATAGAATTCTGGGCAAAAAAGGTACTGACATAAAAAATAGATATGTATACTAGGGAGATATAACTGAGGATGGAACAACAACCCTATGCATCTGATTTTTGACAAAGGAGCCAAAAATATATGATGGAGAAAAGACAGCTTCTTCAACAAGTGATGTTAGAATGACTGCTTATCCATGTGTAGAAGAATGAACCTAAACCCATATCTTTCACCTCATGCAAAAATCAAAATAAAAATGGATCAAAGACTTAGTTATACAGGCAGAAACACTGAATCAACTAGAAGATAAAATTGGTAAAACTCTTAAAGACATAGACAAGGCCTTTCTGAAAAGAACCTCAGTTGTACAAGAGTTAATACCAGGAATCAACAAAAGCTATTATAAATAAGCTTTTGCACATCAAAGGAAAAAAGCATTAGAGTGAAGATACATCCTACAGACTGGGAAGAAATTTGCCAGCTACTCATTGGACAGAGGAGTAATATCTGAAATATATAAAAAACCAAAAATATTAGACCACCAAACATAAAAAGTCAATCAAAAAATGAGCAATTAAAATGAATAGATACTTTTCAAAATAAGAAGTATGAGTAGCTAATAAGTACATGAAAAAATATTCACCATCTTTGGCCATTAGAGAAATGCAAACTAAAACAACATTTCAGTAAGGAAGGACTCAAATAACAACCAATGTATAGAGGAAAGTTAGTATGAAGACACAAAGAGAAGAGGTCAATGATGAACCAAGGCAAGAAGTCTCAGAAGAAACCAAACCTGCTTATGCCTTGATCTTGAGCATCTAGCCTCCAGAACTGGGAGACAATAAGCTTCTGTTTAAGCTTCCCAGTTTTTGGTAGTTTGTTATAGCAGCCCAAGAAAACTGATACAAACATAAGCAGACTTTTCATCAAAGAAGAGATATACAAAGGAAGTAAGCATGTGAAAAGTTGTTCAACATCATTAGCCTTTGGGAAATTAAAATTAAAATCATGAGAACATATTACCACATACCTATTTAATAGGTTAACCCCCCCCCAAAAGCAATTATACCAAATGTTGGTGAGGATGTGGAGAAATGATTTCTCACACAGTACTGATGGGAATATAGAAATGGTACAGACACTATGGAAAACACTTTGTCATTTTTTAAAATCACAGTAAACACGTACTTATTGTACAATCCAGAGTGAACACTGCTGGGCATTTATTCCAGAGAAATGAAAACTTACATTCACACAAATTGTACACAATGTTCATAGCAGGTTTATTTGTAGTAGCCAAAAAGTGAAACCACAAATATCCATCACTAAATGAGTTGTTAAATAAAATCAATCAAATTATATAATGTAATAAGAAAGGAACTATTAATGTATGAAATACTTGGATGGGTCTCAAGGGCATCTACTTAGTGATAAAAGCCAATCTCAAAGGATTATATATTATATGACTCCCTTTATATAACATTCTCAGAAGGATAGAACTATAAAAATGGAAAATGGATTTGTGGTTTCCACGGAACAGAGACAAGTGTATGTGAATGTGACTTAGAGACAGAGGAGGCAATTTCTTTGTGGAATTCCTTTGAATTGTTTTATATCTAGATTATGATAGTGATTGACAAAAGTATACATAGGATCAGATTGCATAGACTTGCACCCACATGCACACACACATAAACACACACACAGATGGACAAACTGAATAAGGTCTAGCAAATAATATTTTACCTATGTCACTTTTTGCTTTTATCCTTCAGTTGCCATGTAAGATGTCACCACTGAGGGAAGCTGGGTCAAGGTCTTACCAGACTATGTAGTATTTTAGAAACTTTTGTGAACTTTTAATGATTTTGAAAAAATTTTTAAAAAATGAGACATAAAGATATGCCAGAATGATAATGGAATATTGTAACCAAGTTATAATGCTACTTCTATAATTCAGTTGTCCAACTTTCCCTAGAGGGAGCATTGGCAACAAAATACACTAGGAAGCCTATTGGAAGGCTTCCAAAAATGTAGTTAGTATCAGACCTTGATAATAGAGGCTGTGAGGACTGACAGGCATATCCAGAGGTAAGTGATGGATTGAGACAAGGCCACAGGGAGGCACTGATTTAGCCTTACAGACATGTTAGCTGGTATTGAATAGTTCTGTACCATTGGCAGTGGCCCTCACTCTGAGGACATCTTAAAAGCTGTGAGAGCTAATGACTTGGGACATTTAAGAATGAAATAAGGAAAGATTCTTTGAAATAACTGGCAATTCAATCAGAAAATGCTTACTAGATAAAAATAATTATAGTGCAAAAAAGAAAATAACGGAGTGACAAGCAGGCTAAGTCAACCTGTTGTCATACTATTCTGAACTGCTATGGTATACTAGAAGAAGGACCCTCCACATTTGACATCTATGATTATTCTGCAAATTTTCACACCTTGCTGATAGGAATGTAATGTGTTGCAACCATTCTGGAAAATAATTTGGGATGCCTAAAACTAACATTCATATTCTATACAATCCAGGAAAATCATGAAGGAAAGGTCACCGCAAAAAAAAATGAAAATAAATTACAGAGCAGATGCCAGAAGCCCTTAATAATTTGTGGTGTTACTTTCCATGGTTTCAGCTATTCACAGTCAATCACAGATACCTGAACATATTAAATAGACCATTCAATGTTTTGGGGTTTTTTGCTTAAATTCTTTTATTGGTACATTTTAGGTTTACAATATGTTTACATTTATCATCGGGTGCTGGTACCTGTACATCACGTATCTTGGTTCTTAATTTTTCCCCATTACCTGTGCACCCTTCACCCCTCCACCCTTCCCTATCTACATAATTCATTTCCATTTATTTTTCTTTTCTCATAATTTTTCCTTTCCATTCTTTCCATTCCCCATCTCCCACCATGCCTACTCCTTTGGAACATTTCCAATTTCAAAGTATAAATTATTAGTTGTTAATCCTTATTTACACTCTCAGTTTCTCACACTAGAGAAACTATTTGGTATTTACACATATGTGTCTTATTTATTTCACTGAAGAGTATGGCCT